>VDFB02006899.1:0-14417 GCA_007258455.2 Sequoia sempervirens | reverse complement strand
TGATATGATGACGTAAGTGACACATAGGGTTGATGTGAAATGTGTTGATGTGGTGATTGGACTTGATAATGTGCTTGTTTGAATTGACAATTGGCCATGAGATATTGAATTTGTGCTAGGATTTGTTGCATTTGAGGTGATTGGTTTGTTTGAAGATGTTTGATAATGTTATGGGCACTATGAATGATTTGTTGGGTTAAAGGTGTTCTATTTGTTTGAGCTTCATGAAGCATGTGAATAAGCTCTAGTGCTATGTCTTCGAATGTTGTCATGGTGTAAAATGATGTTGATTGGATTGAAGAGATGATGATGATGATTAGTATATGATGTGGAATGAAAAGATTGGATGACTTGGATGATGTGGAAAATTTTTATTGGAAGTTTGACTTGGGCAATATCAAACACAAGATTTTACATGTAAATGATAAACATCCACACCAAACACAACGATAAATTTTTCTTTCAAGATTAAATGCTATGATTAATCAAACACTTGAATACACAACAACAATCCCTATGACTAGTCAAGTGGGGTATGGCCAATTAGGTCTCAAGTGAGTTTTCACAAGGTTGACTAGGTATAATTTGGAAGAAAAATCTTGCCAATAAGCCGGGAGAAAGGGGTAACCCACCCTTCACCTTCACTTCCCAAAGGTATAAAGTTCTTTGGGGCTGATCTTGGTGTGGGTGTTGTTGTTCACCTTGCTAAAAATAAAATATCTCTTGAAATAAAAATAGCTCTAAACAAACTAAAACAATTCTTAAATAGCTTTTAAAAAAATTAATGAATGAAAATAATTCTTATGTAAATAAAATAAAATAATTGTTTAAATAATTTCTTTTTGGAAAAGGAGTATCCTTCCTTTTAAACTAAAATTTCAAATATTTATATTAATTTTATTTTTAATAAGATTTATGAAAAAGTAATATCTTCTAAAACAAACAATTATATAAACCATAAAATTTAACCCCTAATTATAGTAATTAATTGAAAATAAAAATAAATGCAGAAGACAAATATTAAATGAATGCATGTCTTACTAAGTGCCTACCTAGGGACCATAATGTGGGTTTGCTATTTTTGGGAAGAGTCGGTGATAGTACGTGTGGTTTTCCTTAGGAAGGTGGATTTTCAACAGGATTGGTGTATTATATCTGGTGGTTTTGGCACCATCCAGATGCTCAATACGACATTTTTAAGGGTTGTATATTGGAAATGCCCATTTGGGATTTTTTTGGGTTTCTCTAGCAGAATGTTGCAGTTCTAGTTCTGAGAATCATTGTAGGACTGGTTTGGGAAATTTGTATTTTCTGTGAGTATCTATCGAGAAGTTTTGATGTGGGTTTTCGGTTTGAAGGTGCCAGTTTCGAGCATTTTTTAATGAATTGTTGATCTCCTTTCAATGCATCGTATGCATGGTGGAAGTAGTAGTGTTGGCTACCCTACGTGTTTTTTTTTTAAGTAGTTTGATATCCTTATAAACTTGTGGCATGATGGAGTTTAAGAAGATTCACAGTTATCCTCCCCAACTTGCAAGCCATAGAGAAGTTTTGGGCAACAAAGATTTGTTTTTCACCACAATCAGGGAATTTCATGCCGCACTCGGCACCAAATTATCGTAAGTATTTTGAATTTTGGTTTAATGCTTCTTTCTTTATATCCCATTTATGCAATATCACAGTATCCTCTCCGATCATTTACACATTATATTATCCTTTTATTCCCTCTGTATTACTATATATTTGTATGTCTATAAACAGTTTTATATATGCACAATGAATACTCGGTGATTTGACAGTACCTGCCAAGACACCTTCAAGTCTGTCTTAAAATATTATCTCCAACATTGTCTCTAGGCTACCAACAGCCCCACCTAAATCACGAGTCTCCCATTTCCCAGCATACTTATCCTCCACCACTTGCAAGCCATGGAGAATGAGTACACATGCATCGCGATTCCAACGAATACTCGGTGATCAGGCAGTACTCCGTATTGCATTGTAACAATTACTTGCCATGCGAGGATATACTTACTATGCTATGGAAAAGCTTAAGCTGCCATATGCATATACTCCATCAGCAGAGTAAATTATGTAAATTGTGTTTTGCATTATTTCAATTTTTTGCCATGGGTTTGCTTATTATTATGTTAGAACATAACCAGTCATGTGCCCATTCTCTGGCAATGTACATATACAGACCTCCTTCTACAATAACCTGCTTCCTGTACAAGCCATTTAGCTTCCCTAAGCTGTACATTCTCGAGGTGCACCTCCTCCCTTACCCCTTCCAAGTATGTTTTTGAAGGTGCAAGATTATTTTTTTCTCTTTTTTGAAGAGAATGCTATTCAGCTAACATACACAAATGGTTTATGGAAGTCACTTATCTACTAGTTGCAACAGGTTTCAAAGCAGTAATACCAGTTAGAAGTTCAATATATACAACACTACATGAAATTATCAATTGCCTCACTAGGCTAGTTCACATAAGATGCACAATTATTATGCATACACAATAAAAAATAGATACTTAAGTAACACAAGATTCAAATAGAACTAAAATGTTTTCTAGGACTCAAGACTCAACACCTGCATATGGGACTGCAGAAAAAAGATACTAAGGAATAAGCTAATTAATACACTTGAAGTTCCATCAACCTTTGTGCTCCTTTGCCATCTTCATCAAATCTAAGCAATATTAACTTCTTCAAAGTTGTTCTAATGTGTCTAAGGATCAGGATATGTGATAAACTTGCAGTTCCATCATCTTTTCTTTTCACGTTCCATCTTCATCAATGCCTTCGTATCCTTATCCTCTTTTCATATGTCTAATATTATCTTTCATCCATGTGTTGATTTTCTCTTGAGTTTCTACTCCAGTTTTTATTTCATACGAGGCATTTCAGTGGTTTATGTTTGGGACAAAGCAGCCGTTGGAGAATACTAGTTCTTGTTTATTTCTTTCATTGACACCATGATGCTCTTTGGTTCTAGCCAAGGACATCTCTGTCATGAGCCCTAGAATTTGCATCCAATCTGGAACCTCCATAAATGTTTATACCATGATTGTGCATCCAGAATGCTCGATGGACATTGGCAGAAGCACCATTCAAGTTTTAGTGCTGGAAATTTGTGAAACCCTTCAAATTATGTGGGAAGCAAGGAACTTCTGGAGAGCCATTGCCATTACAGGCGGCCAAGAAACTGCCAACAATATTGACGTCTTTCAAGATGTGGATGAATTTTGATTATTGTGCATTACAATGGCTGATATTTGACAATGTTATGGAAAAGCCTGCTATCAGTGGATGACCATGGTAACCTGTAACTATAGTTTTTCTAATAGTTTACCACGTTCTGTGGTCAAACATTGTACAGGGTGAATTCCATGTCACTTCATTTGGTATATTGGTCTTCTATACTATGCTTTTGTATGGAAAAGCGTATGCTTTTTGTATTCTTGTCTAGGATATACTTGTTTTTGTTAGCAAACATCGATATATGTTTTTTATTTTTCAATTGCTAGTAATTAATACGTTCAATTATGCTTGTGATCACTATTTCCGTATCTGTTATATGCAGCCTTTTGATAGTTAGGATGTCGTTAAATTGTTTCGTTCTTAATCTTCAACACATTTGTGTGGTTAACTTGTATCGAAGCAAATTTAACTGAACCTGGCAAGGTGAATCTCATTTAAGGTACTGAAGTTTTCAATGTGCAGTATCCCGATAGTAGGAGGCAAGGATTTGGATCTCCATCTCCTATACAAAGAAGTGACAGCTTATGGTGGGGTAGAAATGGTAAGATAGGGTTAAAATCTCCTTATCTGATTAATAAGTTTTTAGGTAAACATGTTTAATTTTAAATCCTGGTTTTATTAAGATTGACTTTTCTTCTTAGCTTCCTATTATACTGTTCGCTCAATTTTAACATCATCGAATCATCAAATTTATGGTTCAATTGACACTGCAGAAAGGACTGCGGTCCTAAATAGCACAATATCTGACATTTTTAACATTGATTATGCCATGCATCTGCCGGTTTTCTCTAACACAACCAAAGGTTTATGCATACTCATTTGTTTCTCATATAGTTAAGCTTTCATGTTTAATATTCACAAAAACACATGATATGAAATTTAGAAGATATAATTGTGTATGGTGTGTCCATATTGGCCCTAGGACAATTCATTGTAGGAAAATTCACAGCCATATCAAATTCAACCACTCACGGCCACCTAAAAAACATTGAAAGTTTTATTCAACCACTCACTGCTACCTAAAAAACATTTAAAGTTTTAGAAATATTAATTTTCCGTGGCATGAAAAATTTCCTGTCATGAATTGTCGGGGTGAATTTTCCGACAGTGAATTTCCCTGATGCCATCCACATTTTCAAAAATGTATATTGTGTTGACATATCTGCAAATTAGTTAAACCCTGTAATTTTATTTTTGAAAATTCAATTTCGCTATAAAGAGAAAGAAGTTCGAAATGTCTATATTTCTTGATTTTATGATAGTGCAATGTTGTGCCCTCAGCACACACGCCCCGTTCAGAACGGGGACCCTCTTTTCTTTTGCCATGTTTCGGGGCCAGCCTCGTTTTGTGTGCCCCTCTTTTTTGACGTCCTGTCTGGCCGATCTTGCCCTAAAAAGGTTTCGTTCTAACATCGGCCGCGGTGGTTTCTTTGTTTTTCTCACATTCTGGCCAGGGTGCCTCGGCCTGGTCTGGCGCCCCCGCGCTTCGCCTGGCCTCCTCCGGCTCTCTTTCTAAGCCTCTTTGCCGCATTTGCTCGGCGGCTTCCTCGGGCGTCACCGAGTCTACCGGCCGCTTTGCCACCCGCCGGTTCGGATTTCCTCGCAGTATCCGCCTCTTCGGGCCTGGAGCCGGAGGGGTCCACCTTCGACTTCCTTCCCGTCAGTCAGTTTAGATTTCACGCGCGTCGTCGGGCGCTGGGCTGCCCCGCTTCTTCCGGCTCAGGTGGATCTTCGCCGCCGCTGCTCGCTCGGCGCAAATGCCAATGGCGTAAACTTTTCGCCGCATCCCGCCATCCGGGACCCGGTCTCTCCGCTGTCACACCGAGGTGGGTCGCTATGACACGGCGTCAAGCAGTTTGCCACCCTACCAGCCGTGGATCCCCGGAGACCGCGTCAGCCGACTCAAAATTTGAAACTCACCAACTTCTCGCGGGATCGTACGAGGCATTCAATGCGCCATTAATGAGCAGTGTGGTATATAAACCGGGGTCCGCTGAAGTCTTTTAACTTTGCGAATTGAGCGAATTGGAGTAGCAGCCGAATTGGTGCCCAATGCAAACTTCACCATCACGATCGTAGACCCCGGCGTCGTTCCGACAACTCTGCCAGTGCATCCAATCATCGTCCTACTCAGCGAGTTGGAGGTAGGCCATCCTCGTTCGCTCTCCTGTTATTTTGATCATTTTGAGGGTTTAAGCGAATTGAATAAGAAATTTAAATTGCATAGAACGAACACCCTCTCCGTTGCGGCCCAAACCCATGTCCTTGAATTTTCCGCGGCCTGTCGGAATCACCATTTTTCGCCTCCCGGAACTTGCCCGTGTCGCGGGTGTTCTTAGCAATGTATGCAGATCGGGCCCGCCCGGACCCTTCCGCCGCCCGATCTCCGCCTCGAAATTCGCCCCGGCTGAGGTCGGCGGTTCTTCCGACCTCGGGCCTCCGGCTTCCCATCCCGCCGCTCTAAACTGTCCACACCATTTTTAAAGTGAGGGTTTTTCCGCTCTCGTTTCTTGCCGGACTTCGGCCCCTGGGCCGTCCGAGTTCGACTCCCCGGACCTCCGCGTGTGGACGGTTCCCGCTTCGCTGCTCCCGGCGTGAACCCCCGGACGCCCCCGCCTTCGCCTCGGGAGGGTGGATTTGGCCGCCGCTGTCGCCCTGGTCCCTTTTTCCTCTCGGTGGCCACCTTCGCGGATCCTTCCGCCTTCCGGGTTCCGCTCTCCAGGACGCCGCCGCTGCTCAGATCACCGTTGAAATCCTAAGCGCGGCCGTCCTGACCTGCCTTCCCACCCCCGGGCCTCGTCGTCCCTTTCGCCACCGCCGTTATCCAAATTTCGAACCTCGGACGGCTGCCGTCGGGGCACGTCGGCCCGTCCTCCGGATCCCGGCTCCCTCTTCGCCGCCGCCGTTCGAAACGATCAAAACTTGCATGGCGGCCATCGGCGAGCATCCTCCCCACCTCCGGGTCCCGGTGACCTCAGTGCCGTCCGGTATAAACTGGTAAGTTAAACGTAATGCGGCCATCCTTTTTGCCTCCCGGACTCCGAACTCCGGACTTCCGCCTCCGGACTTCCGTCCGGTGTCCGCCGCCGCCTGCTGCCTTTGCCCTGCCGCCTTCCGGCCTGAAACCTCCGGAGCCCTTCAAATCGATCCAGATCAATCCAAATTGAAAATCTAACTTCGACCCACGTCCTAAATTGAGCCATTCTTCATCATGCACCCCTTGGAACATGAACTTGGGGCCAGCGGATGTCTCCGGGAGCTTCCTTTCGTGTTTTCCCTTCCTGACAGCATTCCTGCCAGGGAAGTCCGGCCCTCCGGGCCCGGATTGGGTAAATGCTCTGATATGATACAGATATCACTTAAGGGTTAAATTTATGATGTATTTATATGATTGTTTAGATAATATACTCGATACGGACTAACGTTAACACTCTTTGGTGTTCTGTGATGCTGACTTCGCCCTTTGCCTGCAGGATATATGGAATCGGCCGCAGGAACTTCAGGGGCCTCTACCGAAAAGGACAAGGGTAAGAAACCTGGAAGGGCCATCCATGGGAAAGAAGACAAAGACCAGATGAAATTCCAATTCCAGGGTGAACCGCTCCAGTCAAAAGTCTCAACTGACTGGAAAGAGATCTCGGACACCAACATAGGCCAGGTGGACATAGATGAGTTCACCCAGAGGGTCAAGGTCGACCCTAAGACTAAGAATGCCCGGATGATACGCCAAAGTGGAATCGCAAAGGCTGCTGGCTTTCCTCCGTCTCTAATAGCACCAGAGTTGGTAATGGCTTGCCGAGAAGCCTACCAAACAGACACCAGAACCATAGTAGACAAAGAGGGGAATATCCTCGCAGACATGTCTCCAGAGGGAATTGCAAGAACCTTCCACATTCCCACATTCCCACACATGCAGATCCCCACGATGGAGCAGTGCCAGGCAGCATGGGACGCCAATCCGTTGGGCTGCAAGAAGTCAATCAACGTCTACTGGCTCAAGGAGAGGCGGGGCAGCGCCGCAAAAGTCCCTCAGGAGCTTTTCCGCAGTGACTTTCATGAAGACTATCACGACCTTGTGACCATGCTGAGCAGGGTCATGGGCCTCCCGACAGCCGCCTTCTTCCAGGAATGGATGGCTTATTACATTGAGCAGATCGTCCGAGGGAATGAGGACGTTAAAACCAAGATTTCATTTGATTGGGGAAGCATCATCAGCAACTGCTTCCACGAGCAGTTTATGAATGTCAAAAGGAGCAACAAATTCTACATGACCTCGTACCTGGTGTACTCATTAGCGGATAAGAGGCAATATAGTGGACTCTTCAGGGCGCCGGATGGAGAGCATAAGCGAGGACTCAAGCCTTTTGACCAATACCCTCAGCTACAATACCGCTACTTTAAAAAGGAGTACCGCCGGATCAATGATGCCTTCATAGGCCATATTATCAGATTGATAGCCGGGGACTTCGAGAGAAGGGTATCTCACAGCGCCAGGGCACTCTTGAGGGAGTATGCCTTCCTGTACATTCAATTCCCTAAATTCACATACATCCGCGCCCAAGGGTTCACAGAACGACCAAACAAGCTGCCTAGGTACCCAAATGACCGAATCATCCTCCTGGAGCTTTCCCGGCAGCTCCAACATATTCAGGCGGTCTTCGGCCAGAAGCATGTAACGGGGATCCCTTATCCCATGATCCTCGGCCAGGGCCAGTATCGGTTGCAAACATCTCAATGCGCCGGTAACTCAGAAAAGGAACTCAAGGAGTATAACTTTGAGTGGTACACGGCTCGCCCACGAATGGATCCCCACGGCCACGTCAGGAAGGCGCTAGGGCCGGCATACACCCACCTGTACCATGTTGAGGATTTCTGGGCAGACTGTAAAGATGATAAGGAGGTCCGCCAGAGACATTATATGCGGATGACGGTGCAGTTCTTGAGAAGAGTACAGCTGTTTCCGGTACCAGACCAGCTAGAGGAAGATGAATCCACACTGGTGCACCCGAGATACCCTGCGGTTGCCGACCTGGCAATCCCCTCCATCGATTGGGACGAGCAGGAGATTGAAGACCTGGACATTATCACAAAGCCTATCATAACTCGCACCCAGGAGTGGGTTGATGGGCAAGTGGAACAACTAAAGCAACAAGGGGTAACTCTTACATACGAGGCACTCAAAGGCGGGCCAAGCGCCACGGGAGATGTTGCTGCCTCCCCATCAGCCGGTGAGACTTCCAAGTCTCCCCCCATCACCAGGTCCCAAAAGAGGAAAGAAGCAGAAACAGCGCAGTCCGGGGGCCCCAAAGAACAAGCAACAAGGGATACGGGAGGCTCATCTCCCAAGAAGCTCAAAAGGACATTAATCACAACCGAGGCACAGCCTCCTTTGCTCCTTCCTCCCCCGGCTGGTACGCTGCCCACTTCTCAGGCCACCATTGCTTCATCTCCACAAGCGGTGGACATCTCCGTTCACCTCGCCTCTTCACCTCCAGCCGGATCCGTAATCAATATTGATTCCTCCTCCAGCATGACCACTTCCCCTTCCTCTGCTGCTGCCATGTCCCCCATCACCTCGCTACCTCTGGCAACGATACCATCGCCTATTCCCCTTTCTAGCGTGCCCGAGGCCATTACACGGCACCTGCATAATCTTCCCCCGGAGCTCTCGCAACTTTTAATGGATCCTGCTCTCCAAGCAGCCTTGGCCCAAGCACTCGCAACATCCCAGCCTTCACAACCGCCAACAGGGCCCCCAGCCATGGAGACCACCATGCAGATTTCAAAAGAGTTGGAGGAGCAAGAGCGAGAGGCTTCGAAACCTATGGAGGAGGAGGCCGACGACTATTACGAGCAACCTGAGCACGATCGCAGAACCATTGACAAAGTTGCTTATGAGGAGGAAGAGACGAGCTCTTCTGAAAGCAGGGATGAGGGGGATGACTCGAAAGACAAAGAGGTTGTCGAAACTTTTGATGAAGACGTCGAGGAAGAGTCGGCTCGGCAGCCAGGTGAAGAGGGGCAGCCACCGGAGGAACAGCCCAAACAAGCCGTCACTGAGGCCGAGGTCCATATTGTGAGCAGCCCCGGCGCCGAGGCTGTCGAAGAAAAGGAAGAAGAGGTGGCGGAAAAGGAGGATCCCACTCAGCTATTAACTACAAGGGCACCCGTCAAAAGCCTCGTATTCTATCAAGACTCCGACGAAGAGGAGGATGCTGCCAAAGAAAAAGAAGAACTGGAAAAGGAGACCGAGGTCTTGCCCCTGACGGAGAAGGGTGAGGGCAGCCGCGAGACGCCCAAGGACAAGGCTGCCATGCCCGACTGGCTAGAAGAACAACTCGAAAAGACCAATCCTGTCTTGAGCGATCCGAGGTCAAGGTTGGAGGCCATCTTGGCTCGATCTCTAGCCACGCCAAAGAAGGAGAAGAAGCCTAAGGTCCGTTCCAGGGTAACAATGGACGCTTCTGGCTCCCGGGCTGCACAAGTGGCAACGCCAACTATTGGCCAGGATGGAGTAAGTTACAGCATCTCCACAATCGACCTAGGGACGGCCACCAGGGAACAGAAGGTCGGGCATCTTGAGGAGTCAGTGGCTACGGTAGTGCACCTGATTAAGCAGGATAAGATCACCAAGGATGAACTAAAGGCGCAGGTTGCTGCCCTAACTGACTACATCCAACAATGGTCTTCAATCGACGACCTCCCCACTACCTCTACGGCCGCGCCACAGCTACTCTCCAAGGAACAAATAGATAAGCTGGAAAGGAGGAGGAACCTGGAAAAGACCACGGAGGACTGGTTCCAACAGGTTGTGAAGGTCGGAAACATAGGGATCGGCTTGGCTGTGCAGATAGCCAACAAGTTCCTGGACCTGGTTCAGTCCTTGGAAAGTACAAGGAAGCTCTGCACCAACTTCCCCGCAATTTACGACTCTGCCTTCCCGAAGGTTGAGGCCATCCTCCAAATGCCAGAAAGCTCGTGGGAAGAGAAGTTAGAATTGAAGAAGGAAGATCACTGGCTGGTAGATATATGGCGCAGGGACCTCATCCACCGTAAAGAGAGGACGGAGCAGATCCAGAGCAGGATTGATCCGGATATTGCGTGGATCAAGGAAATCCGAGCAGAATGCACCGAGTACCTGAAGTTGATAACGGGCCATGATATACCCACTGTGCAATTAGATGCGGAGAAGGTTAGGCCTTATTTTGAGGAGAGGATGAAGGACGGGGCAGCCGGAGATATCACGACAGACTTCCTAAGTTTCGCCGCCCGTGCCCTCGATAGATCAGAGCTTTTCAGAGATCAGAGCTCAAAGTATGATGAAGACTGGAAGCGGCTGGAAGAGAACGCCAAAGAATGGAGCTACCAGACGTTGAAGTGCGAAATCCTCGAAATAGATAAGCTCCAGGCCGTCATCCTCAAGCAGATTGATCACGCAGCCTCTGAGGAGCAACCAGATAGCCCGGCCAAGGAAGTAGACCTCCCAGAAGAGTAGCTACAGCCAGAAAAATAGCAATTAGCTACAGGACGAAAATGCAAATAGTGTCATCTACTAGATGACAAAATAGGGAAAGGACAAAAGATGTTTTTTTAATTGTAAATCTATTTGGGGGTAGGTGAAACCCTAATTTGTAATGAATCTTGGCCACACAATTGTAATGAATCTTGGCCATTCATTTAACTTTTGAAACACTATAAATAGAGGACTCCCCTCATTTGCAAAAGGAGAGTTGAGTTGTTGTAAAGACATGCTGCTGAAATATATGAGAAATAGCATTGACTTGATGCATTTCCTTGTGTTCTCTCATGTTAATTGATTCATTTCTCCAATCTTAGATGTTAGCTTAGATCTCTTTGCTGTTTAGTTAGCTGTTCATGTTACTTTGATAATTTTAGGAATGCTGTTGGCTGTTCATGAAAAATTCCTGCTTTGTTGATAACTCCTTAGTCCATACTTTTTGCTGTTTGCTGAAGGTAGATAGCTTTGTAAAGTTAGCCTGGACCTGATTTAAGCTGCCCCAAACACTTGTCTTTAATTCATACATGTATGTGGTGAATGAGGGATACAAATCTGCAGCCCTTAGAAGATTGCACAACTCCCATGATATTGTGAAATTCCTGGTTAAGTGGGAGATTGTTTGAAGGAATTGTCCATTGCAGGGACTCCATTATCACTGTTCGCAGCAAGCTTTAGGCTTAGGAACTTTCTTTCTCCTTCGCTCTTTTTCACTTTCTTTAGGAATTGAACAACACCAAGGTTCATTATACCTTATAAAGCTGAACCCAACAACTAGATGGAGTTCGAGATTGCTGTTTGAACCTGCAGTCAACACCTGAATGCTTTTATGCTAAGAACTCCCCCTTTTAAGATCCTACTTCGCGTTTCACATCCACACTTTGTATTCCCGTAAGGCTGCCTTGTGATTCCAGCAAATCACATCAAACTACTGAGGTATCTAAGCACTGTCATGACCTGACACCCGAGAGACCTTGGGATAGTGTTCTGCAACTCGATTGTGGAAGATTGTCTTTCAAAAGAGGTAGTGCACCTATGCACTGCCTGTGTTGAGAAGTGCATAAAAACACCATCAACAGAACTGGCGCTAGGAGGGCAGCGATCGGAGCACCAAGTTGCGGGATAAAGCGAAGCTGGATCGGATCGGATCATTCTCTCTGGAAAGGTTTCAAAGGATCCTACGATCAACACCAAACAAGGGAGAATTTGAAGAATTGCGGCCTCCTACGAGGGCAAAACGAGCACAAGGGAGCAGCTTCGTCTCTTCCTCTTCCTCCGCTCCATCCGCTTCCATTTCACCTCCACCTTCACTTGGCTGGCCCTCATCTTCCACCCAATCATTTCAAACAGCATTTGCAGGTCTCCCTTCCGGCAGCCAGGGGTTCGCTCCTCTCCCGGCCCTTTCAGCCCAAAGCGCAGTCCAGGCAGCCATAGCTCAAGGGCAGCCCCGAATCGTGGTTGTATTGCCAATACAGCCCCAAGTACCCGTTCTCCAACAGCAAGTGCCACCCCCGCCTCCCCCCATGGCTTGGCTTGCGCATAATCCGTCGCCGATACACTTTGCTGTTTATAATGACATGCCCAAGAATCCGGAAGGTTTTTGTTCAAAATTCCATCCCCGTGACATGCAAAGAACAGCCGAAGAGCATATCAAGATATTCGAAACGACAATTACTGAAATGCAGGTTGGTCACGAGGACGTGGCGTGTCGCCTCTTCCCGCATTCGTTAGGAGAAGAGGCCTTCTACTGGTATATCAATCTGCCAAGGGGATCAATCACCTCGTGGAACTTGATGAAGAATGCCTTTCTACAGAAGTACAAGATTCCTGTCAATCCCGCCGACCTTTATCAGCAGTTCATGTCCATCAGAAGGGAGATCAATGAGCCTATCGGTTCGTTTAACGATCGCTTCCACCGGGCTCACATGAGACTTCAGGACCCATACGTCCATAATGATGCGGCTGCTCTACCAGTTTACTACGCCGCCCTGGACAACCTTACCTCGGCATTGGTAAAAAGGATGCGCCCGCCGCCTGCTACTCTGCTGGCCGCCTATGCAGAGGCCGTCGTGGCAAGCGCCGACTTGGGGCAAAATATTTCCGGCCCGCTGCCCTCTTTGGGGCCCGTCGCCCACCCAATGCAAATTCAGGGGCTCAATCAGGCGTTTGCTCACCAAACGCCTCTCATGAACCAGGTGCCACAATTGCCTATGGTGCCGCATCCTGGACAGCCGTTGAATTATGCGCCTCCAGCGACTTCGTATATGCAGCCCCATCAGCAATACAACTATCCTCAAATGGCCCCGCAACAGCTGGCATTTTCCCAACAGCCCCAGGCGCCGTTATACTTGTCGGGACCGGATTTTCCTCCAGCTTATCAAAATCAGCCGGCGGCCACGCCTTCTTTTCTCCAAAATCCAGCTCCGTCCCCTGGAGGTGCAGCCGAGAAGGACAAGCTGGAGGAACTAACCGAGATGATCAAGAAGATGTCTACAGAGATGACGCATTTGAAGAACCAGAATAATCAGCTGCAGGCCTCCCAACGTAACTTTCAGGCCAATCTCAACAGGGACAGTCGGGAGTCTCGAGACAATAGAGACAACCGGGAAGCAGGCACCTCCTCGGGGCAGAATTATGAGAGGGGGCAAATCTCCAATCAAAATGCCGAAAGAAGACCTTCTCAGAGGTAGAACCGCACATGGAACACCAGGCCCAATAACGGTGGTGTCCCCACGCCATTTGATCAACCAACGGGCAATGACCGAACGTCCAGTGGGGTGTATCTGGCTGAGGCAGCTTTATCCGGATGGTGCCGACTTCACAAAACCAGCAGGCACTCTGAGCTGGATTGTCCTGAATTCCAAGCAGCTGCTGAGATCTTCCAGGTAGAGGTACAGAATGCCGTCGACAACGCCAACTGCAGGGACATTGTCCCATCGGAGCCCTATGATTCCTCATGTCTGGTGGTCAATCAGGCGCCGTTTCCGCGAGGAGACCGCAATGAACCCGAAGCCGAGCCCACCCCCGTCGAGGACGAGAAAGCGCAAGAGGTAAGTAACGAATCGGCCTTAGCTCAGCTTTTTGATTCAGTAGATAACGGTCCGATGGATGAAGAAGAGCCATTCGTGGATGAGGTCCACATGTTCCATCAACGGTCCAGTCCCTATTTCCTTAGGAATAGGCAAGCCGGTGGACCCTTCACCACTTCTACCCCGCCGAACAACTTCGCCACCCCGCCTGATCCTCATGCTAGCAATAACCCGGGGTTACCCCGCATACCTGCCCAATATCTCAACAGGAGCCAATCCCAAAACCAACCGCAAGGTCTGCCCCAGAGCCAACCCCAAAATCCGCCTGGGCAAACAAAGATTCAAACTCCTAGCTCTCCCATAGGCCAGGCCTTTAGCTCTGAAATAGAACAAATGGGTGAATATGTGGCGGAAGAATTCAAGAAGATCAAAATCAATTTGTCAGCCTTTGAATTGCTCAAGGTTCCTGCCGTGAGACACGCCTTCTTTAGGGTCCTGAATGGGACTCCATCCTCTAACACCGCTCAGGAGATTCCAGCCAAAAGGGTAACCTTTGAAGAGCCCAGGAAAGAATAGGAAATACAGGAAAATGCTGGAAGAAGGAATAATGC
>VDFB02006897.1:0-26488 GCA_007258455.2 Sequoia sempervirens | reverse complement strand
CATGTCTATTGGAATGTCACATTTTCGGGCCTTATATGAAATATCTCAAACCAATTTTTTTCAAATTTTGCCAAGTACCCAACAATACAGAAGGCACCCGTTAGGGTTAGATAAATCAAACCAGCAGTTACAATATAACTCTTTGCCAAGAATGCGCACTCAATCTCAACAAGAGAGAGGCTGTCATATGGCAAGAGGATCGTCAGTACAATAAATCAGAACTGCAACTGGAAGTAACTCAACACCAAGTATGTGCTACCCAAACCAGAATGGAACGAGGCGACCATTTGGCGGAGATTTAAAGAAATACAAATGCAACTTCGAATAAACTCAACACCTAGAATGTGCTTTCAAACCCGGAGTGGGAATGGAGCTACCATAGGGTGGAGATGAAAGATATTACAATGCAATTCAACTGTAGATAGGCGGCAAGCCAGCCTCTTCCACTTATTCAGTGGGCAGTTACAAATATGAGATTAGCAAGAATAAGAAAGATGCTGACAGTACTACTGTTCAGCTTACAATATCAGAGATTTATCTGTTAAGCACAAGATAAGAGTGTTCCCAATGCTGCAACAAAGTACAATGCTTTCCTTAATACTCTCAATGTCTCTCCTTTCAAAACCTAACTCAAATGATAGATTCTATGCAAGCTGTTATGACAGAACCAAGACTGAAAATGAAAACCAGCAGTACAGTAACTCAATGAAATGCACACAACTTGCTCAAAACTGACCCAAATGACTTCAAATCTTATGCAATAGACCCTCAAAAAGATGGCGCCTAGCTTAGTTATGAGAAAGGACAGCTAAAAGTGGCTGCTAATTAATGGCACGGATCCCAAAGCACTCCAGAAAGGGTGCCCTACAAGGAATGACGAATTTGCTTTATAAAATCATAAACTTCGTATTAAAATCTGCAAATATTCATGAAGGGTCGCTTCCAACAGAGAAAACCAATGAGACAATACCCAAAACAACTCTTTTTGTATTTTTTGATTTATGAGTGAAACTATAGATTCAGCCCTGTTATCAGCAACTCTAGAAAATGACATCAAATGCAATAAACTGAACTACATAAGTAAACCCAAACTACAAATGCAAACCTCACTACAAAATGTCATTCAAACAGGCAAACCTCTCTACTAGGTGCTATCTCTCAAGCACGAAGTCGAGCCATGGCTAGGAGGCATTCATTCCTCGAAGCAATCCAGCAACCATTTCGGCAGCATAACAATACCATAGATAGAAGATGCCCCAATGAAGACCCAAGCTCTCCTTTTATAACTTTGTGAAAACTCTCCAGAAGTTTCTAGAAACCCTAATTTTCAAATTTGAAGTAACTCCCTTTCCCTCCAAAGATGGCGTCCCTTTTCTCAAGGCAAATTAACTTTTAATTTATTTTAAAATCTTCACTTCATAAAAAGGCGTCCTCTTTTAAAGCATTGTTTTTGGCCTTAAGAAAAATATTAAATCATCAGCATGAGGCGCCACCCTTCCAAGTCCCCTTTTTAAGAACAACTTAAAGTTGTTTCACTAGACCAAGGGGTCACAATAATAAAATATAACATTAAAGTATAACATTTTAAAATCAACTGGATATCTCACCAAAAATGCTTCCCAAGGTCAAGATTGATCAAACCAAATGAACATACTGAATATGAGAGCCAACCGAGCCGAAGCCAACAGGACCATTGCCAGAAATAGAATTTACTAAAAATAGTAAATTCTCAAAAGTGCTCAGAATGCCAAACCGAAACCACCAACGCAAAGCTCTCAGAAAACCCAGAAGGAATCCGCAATCGAAGTTCAACATTTCCAAGTGCAAGCTCTGTAAAAAGACGAAAATGTCCTCCAAGAAGTTTGGAAACCCTGATTTGAGCCTCTGCTTAGCCTACGAGTTTCCAGAAATAGGCTAAAACCAAATGAAGAGCGTAGGGCTAAATTGGGGACATTACATTATATGGATCTAATGCACCCTCATTTATGGATTTGGATTTGGATTTTGGAGAGAGTAGAGCTCCTAAGGCCAAGGATTGGATACAGGAAAGCCAGGATATCTTGAGGGAAGTTAAGGACAACCTATAGACAACACAAAATCAGTAGAAGACTTATGTAGATAGACACAAGGTTGAGCGTAGCTTTAAGGTGGGGGACATTGTCTACTTTCATTTGCAACCCTATAGACAGTCTTCACTGAAGAAGAGTGGTGCAGAGAAGCTACAACCTTGATTCTATGGGCCATACAAGATTGTCAAGCATGTTGGAAAGGTTGCCTATAAGTTGGAGCTGCTTGAGAGTAGCAAGATCCATAATGTGTTTCATGTTTCGTGCCTTAAAAAGGCACTTGGTCAGCGGGCTACTTCTTCAGCAGAACTTCCACCTTTGGATGAGGAGGGCTAGTTGGTCCTCATTCTTGAGGAGATCATTGATACTCGCAAGAAGAAGTTGAGGGATAGGGAATAGGGTGGTGAAGGAGTTCTTAGTGAAATGGAGAAATTTGCCAGTTGAAGATGCTACATGGGAAGGTGAACAAATTTTGGAACATGCTAGCTTGCAACTGCTTAAGGGCAAGCAATTTTGGCAAGGGAGGACTGTAATGTCCCCTTTCTAGTCACCACTAGGAGATTGATTATTTTTAGCCTTTATTTATTCCCGAGGCTAAAATTGGAGAAATAAAGGAATAAATTATTAAATTAATTATTTATAAAGTCATCTCAAAATTATAATATTAAAAGGTGATTTTATATTTAATTAATTTAATATTAAGTGACTAAACAAAATAATAAAACATAGTCATTTAAGTGAATAAAATAATATTTTTATTTTAGAAGCTTCTTGGAGACTTGATGTAAATTCTATAAAAGGAGCTTTTGTCTTTGGATTTGGGCATCTTGGTTGTTGACATCTTTTCTACTACATTGGTGATATTGAATGCTTAGCAATTTGCTTGATGGGTTGAAGATTCTAAGGTGCCGGTTTTGGTTGTGCAATATCAACCCCAGTTGGAAGGAGTGGAAGATAATTTCAGTCTTTCACATTATGTCAAAATTTAGTGGCCATTGGCCAAGTTTTGTCTTCGAGAGGAAAATCAATTCAAGGAAATAATGGCAGATTTGTTGGAGAGTTTTCAGTCCATTGGAATGGACGATTTTGCTTGAAGAAAGGCGACTTGCTTAGGAGTGGACAATTTTGGTATTGTTGATCAACAAAAATCAGAATTTGAGTTTATGCTGGGCGTACCAAGTGAAGGTGATTTTGTGAAGGAGTGAGATATAAAATCTGGAAAAAATTCTAAAAGCATCAATTTCCATCTAGGAGGCAAGGCACAACATTTAGAAGGCCATTGGAAGCTTGTGCAAGAAGAATCGAACCATTTTGTGTTGGCAGCAAGTCTTTACCAGGTTTCATATTTTATTGTTGTATTGCATTTAGAGACTCAAGTTCATATAGTAATCATTTGCTGATTCAATCAGCATCTTATCCATGTAATTACAGTCATAAAATAGACTTCATATTGCATATGTAAGGCTGTCTTTCATACAGCTGATAGGCATTTAATTTCAGACATTCATATGAAAAGTTGAATGTAAAATCAACTAGTTAGGTCCGATTGCATCTCATTCTCAGCTTGTAAGCACTCTCATATTATTGCAATATCATTTGGAGATGTAAGGAGTTTGATTGCCATCTATTTGACAAAATGTCTCTTACATGTAATTGTATTACATTGAATTAGTTATCATGCCAAGTGTTTGTGAAAATGTCTCTTGGCTGTAAGTGTGTATTTGCATTTAGAAATTCATGTATATGTATTTGAAAAGTACAAAAAGAGTTGCATTTCATTTTAGATACTTGATTAGTTATTTTTGCAATCATTTCCAAGCATCCACATATCATTGGCATCAAACCAAAACCAAAACAAACAAACTGAAATTGCAAATCAACAAGTTCAGACTTTTCGTGCCAGCTGTTTGACGAAATTCCTGTTGATGCGTGTTTTATGACACAAAAAACATTCTAGAATAAAGTGTCAAAGACGCTCCATTCCCTCTTGAAAAACTACCTCGTATGCTAAGACTGCAAGAAAGATCATACGGCAATTCCAATGTTTTAGTTAGGTGTGGATGAGTTCTGTGGTTTGATGTGATTTGTTGGTTATGACAAGGGGACTTATGCTAGGCTTGTTCAATTCACAATGAAGGTCTAGACAATGAAGCTCTATTGTTTGGGTCATGGATCAAACAAACTAAAAAAGGAGATAAGGGTTCAGAAGTTCTAATCTACTCCTAAGAATTCAAGAGACGGTATTGACTTGGTGGAACCAATAACCACACTTTGCTTCGCCACGCTCAACGACAACTATACAAAGGGGGTGCAATCTTCAAGGGAATGTGCTTATGATTTTCACGTCATGAATAACTACCATCAAATCGAACAATAATTATCCAAACAGAAGTTAAGCATCCACAAAATAAGCTCAGGCTAACTTTACGCATTGAATGAAAATCATCCATTCAAAGAAAGAATGAGCAAAAAGTTTCACCATAAATCAATACTTATCAAATCTTGCATTCATCTAACATACATGAAATAAAATCTAAACTATGATGAGGGATAAGAACCATAACGACTCCAAAATAAGAGAAGTAATCACCATCAGAACAATGCATGCATTACTTGTTACTTTGGCAGTCTTACAACAATTGCTTATCTCAACATGTTTTGCAACATGCTCCCATGCTTTACAAATGAGGGGGTGAGCTCAATTTATAGGCTCCCCAATTACAATTCAATGGTCAAGATTGATTTAGGATCAACGGCCAAGATTACAAATAAAACCCTAATTAGGGTTTGCTACCCCTCGACCAATGAGAAAATTACATTCGAGGACACTTGTTCTTTTTACTAAATATGAACCAACAAATAAAATAGAAAGTTGTTGTATGTTGATTTGGAATGATTTGATTGGTTGGAAGATGACGAGGCACCACCTCAACGTGCTGGATGTCTTCCTTGATCACTTTGGTCTTGTTCCTTAGAATATTTTTCTTGCCGATGACTTTATCCTTTGTGCTTTGATCTTGGATGACTTTGGCTTCTTCTTCTCACCTCGCCTTGGAGCACCTGTTTAGACTTGAAGTTATTAAGTCTTTCTTTCCAGATTGCTTTGGAATTTCTTCAAGTGCCTCGAATTTGGAGAGGAACTCCCCTGTGTCTTCGCCACAATGGAGGAAATTGGAACTTTCTCTGTGAAGAATTTCCCATACTTAGCCAAATTTTGGCTATTCAATTTCATTTTGTAACACCTTCAAGATTCTGGCCATTTTTGTACCCAAATAAACTTCGCCGGTGGATTTTTCTTCAATTTTGAATTTGGCTTGTGTAAGTTGGATGTGCCCGCCGTTGTCTTCATGATGCCAAATTCTTGGCGGACTTCCTTTTGCTCTTGCGATGTGCAAGGGTGGACTCCCCAAGTTTTCTTTCATCTCCCTTCAAGTCGGACTTTACACTTTCTTTGCCATTTTCCTTTTTGAAGATTTTCCTTGTGTAGTCATCCACTTCTCTTCGTCATTTTCATCTTGGCACGAGTATATTCCATATTTAACTCTTCATTTCTATCTCCCGAAATCGGACTTCTCATTGTTTGCCATACTCTCTCTCTACAAGTTGGGCTTGGTGAACACTTTTCCATGGCAGACTTTGCATGTGCTCTGTCTCTTTTCTAAGTGCCAAGGTAGGACTTTCCTCTTGTCCGGACATTCTCACCATTCCTTATGGCGGACTTTGGAGACTTCCATTTCAAATGCAAGGCAGACTTCAAGAAGTTCTTGCCATTGCCTTAGGCAAATTTTTCTTTCCAAATTTATTTTGCCATAACTTTCTTTCCGTCCTAAGTCTCTGGCAAAATTTTCTTTCCGTCCAATTTCATTTGGCCATAATTTTCTTTTCGTCCAATTTCATTTGGCCATAATTTTCTTTCCGTCCAATTTCATTTGGCCATAATTTTCTTTCGTCCAATTTTATTTGGCCATAATTTTCTTTCATCCAATTTTATTTGGCCATAATTTTCTTTCCGTCCATTTTATTTCGCTATAATTTTCTTTCCGTCCAATTTCATTTGGCCATAATTTCTTTCGTCCAAAGTCTCTAGCAAAATGTCAAACTTAGGAAAATATTTCAATTTCTTCTAAGTATGGCGAATTTTCTCAAGGCCAAGCATATTTTTTTAATTTTTCAAAGCCCATACTTAGGCAAAATTTAAGATTTTTCTTTTTTTTTTTTTTTTACTCCTCTAAGTATGGCGGACTTGCTAGTTGCTTAGGCCACTTAATTTCCTTCCATTCTCTCATGCCAACACCTCATGGACTAGGCGGATTTCACTAAGTGTTGAGCTATTTTCCTTGGAGCGGACTTCATACATCTCCATGCCACTTCCTAGGGCGGACTTCATACATCTCCATGCCACTTCCTAGAGCGGACTTGACCAATATTTATGCCATTGCTGGGCGGAGTTGCCAAGTATTCATGCCATTTCAACAATTGTCCAAGGCTGGGCGGATTTCATACATCTCTATGCCATTTCCTTTTTTGCTGGGTGGACTTCCTCTTATGTCTTGCCATCCAAGGGCGGACTTGGCACATCTTCATGCCACTCAAGGGCGGACTTGGCACATATCCTTGCCATCCAAGGGCGGACTTGGCACATATCTATGCCATTCCATGCTTTGCTGGGCGGACTTGTCTCTTGGCTTGCCATCTTGGAGCGGACTTCATCTTATGGCCTGCCATCTTGGAGCGGACTTCATCTTATGGCTTGCCATCTTGGAGTGGACCTTGCATTCATCCTTGCCATTGCCGGGCGGAGTTGGCTTATATCCTTGCCATCTTTTTCTGGCTGAAGCTTTTTGACACTAACTTCTCCTTTCTCCATGCTGGTTGAACTCCATACTTAGGCAAATTCATCATGAATTTCAGTCTCCTCCATGAATTTCTCAGATTTCTTCATGAATTTCTCAGATTTCTCACTATTCTCTTTGATTTCTCGACTGATTTTTCAGATAATTCACCATTTTTCTGTGATTTTTCCAATGATTTTTCCAGATTTTTAACATTTTTCAGAATTTTACCATGAATTCATAAAATTTTCAAGTCGATTTTCTTAGAGTTTTGTTGATCTTTTCGAACTTCTGAGTGGATTTTCGAAATTCGGGCCTTTTCTAAATATAGAATCTCTGACAAGAATAGAAACTTTTCCCAAAATAGCAACTTTCTTAAAATAGCCCCTAAAAAATAGGGATCTCAGAATTGCTCAAAAGTGCCAAAAAAGTAGGTCCTAAAAAAATAGGGGGCCAAAGTGAAAACCCTAAAAAGTAGGTGTCAGAATTGACTGAAACGACAGTCGATCTTCGTCTCCTAGGCCTCGTAAGCACAATGATGACGCTTGCATGATGATCTAGGCTCAAATTCTTTTACTCGACTCGAGTGACCATTCCAAAACTTAAACTCATTGCAAAAAGACTGGTGATAAGCAGTTGCAACGCGAAGGCAAAACCAAAAAGCAAAAAAGATGAAGGGTCCCCATTTGCAATGGGACGATGTGTGAAAAGGTCACAACAATTCCCAAGGCAGAAATTAAAGAGTTTTGAATCTAAATTAGTAAGGCTCATTACAGTATTTGGGCTACATCTATTGGAAGGAGTACAAATAGATTGAGGGTGCCGAGAAAAGATAAAAGAGCATTTTCATTTGATTGCTGGTTTGTGTAGGAGGATGAGAAGAGGGCGTAACATAGGAGGATTGCGCCAGGATTACGAGACATGGATGCTTCACGGGTAGAGTGTGGAGTTAAAACCATATAAATTTGTCACAGGAAAGAGGAGGACTGCATCAAATATGATGGACATATGAAGGTTGACGCCATTGAAGGCCAATAAATTGTAATTTTGCAATTAAATAAATAAAGTGAATTTTGCTTGCAATAAAATTTCCTTGATTTGTTGAAGTAGGCAGAGTTTTTGCAGTACTTGTGTGTGAGAGTGAGTAATTGGCAGAGGGGAGGATACTCTCTTGCATCATATGCCATTTCCCCTATTCACTTAATCACCTTTTAAGTTCCATAGAATCGGGGCTTCAACTTCTCAGTGCCACTCATCTTCAAGGATGATTGTTGATATGGTTGTAGGCTGAGGTAAACCAAATCCCCAATCTCAAAACTTCCCTCAATCTGGTGTTTATCCGCATAGATCCTTTGCTGATTCTGGGCGTGTTGTAAATCATTCTTAAGGGACTTAAGAATATCTTGACATTCTTGGACCCATTCTTTGGCCTTAGGTGCCTTACTTTCTCCAAATGCCATATCTAAGAATGATGACACATCATATCTATATAATGCTTTGAATCGTGTCATTCCAATTGACATGTGATAAGTAGTGTTATAATAGTCTTCTCCCTAATGAAGCCATTTAGTCCATCTCCTCTATTGGCCTACCACATAGTTATGCAAATAACATTCCATCCATTTATTTACATTTTCAGTTTGCTTGTCTATTTGTCGGTGGTAACTGGTATTGGGTGTTAACTTCGTGGCCTGATAGTTTGAATAATTCAGTCGAAAAGATACTAACAAATCTGCTATCACAGTCACTCACTATGTTTCTTGGAAGTCCATGGAGCCTACATATTTCCTTGAAGAACAATTCCTCAACTTGTGGTGCTTTGTACTAGGAAGGAATTGAAAATAGTGGGCATACTTGGTTTGTAATGCCCCTACTAGGACTTACCCAAAATGTCACCTTCCTAAGCAATGGGACCTAGGGGATACTTGGATTGGTTTAAGCCCTACAAGTAAGTTAGGAATTCATCATTGAAATAGATTATCAATTAGTACTCAACATTGAACATTAGAATTAAACCATGAGTAACGTTATTTAAATAATGCCCTTAATCCAAGCAATCTCATAATGAATTAACTAATCCCATTTTTTGTTGGCCCACTATGGGCTATACGAAATGAGGATGATGATAGGAAGTCGCAGCCTCTCCCCTCTTCATGGGGCACAATCCATTCATATGACCTGGTGAGACTCTCAACCTCCTTGTCAACATCCTTGTCTCATCTCCCATAATCAATCTTACTCCCTTGTTACACCATGGTAGGGAGGTGAGATTACAATGGTTCTTCCAGTTATCCACCTAGACCCAGAGGCAACACCCTTTGATCCCAAAGGCAAACCCATCTGGCCCACGGAGGCTCATTACGTCCCCCACTTGGGTGGCGTATCTAGTGGAGGCTCCTTTACCGCATCTGGAAATCACCCAATACCCTTTGATCTCAAAGGCAACCCCCTTGGCCCACGGAGGCTCATTACGTCCCCCTTTCAAGTGGCGTATCTAGTGGAGGCCCCTTTACCACATCTGGAAATCACCCTAGACCCAAAGGCAATACCCTTTGATCTCAAAGGCAACCCCCTTGGCCCACGGAGGTTCATTACGTCCCCCTTTCAGGTGGTGTATCTAGGAGATTCCATTGCCACATTTCTCCCTTGTAATCCTTCTTCCCCACCATGGAGGAACATGGGCATCATATTACAAAATCCTACTCACTATAGAAATACACATGAGCAATTATACAAACATAGAAATTTTTGAATACATACTATAAATAAACGAAGATGTTATTGGACCTGATTCTAACATATACATATTGACTGAAATCTAGATTGTAACTACCTTATCTCTACCCTACGATCTACTATAGAATTCAATCAATACTGTTCTAAATCTGTCATACTCAAATAATAAAATCCAATCATAATGCCTCTAATTCTATCAACAGTTACTAACAGAGTTATGAACTGCAATAATTTAAAGTTTTACCCGGTATGCAGGTGTAATCTATCTTCCACGATCTTGCAGATATCTCCGTTACTTTTTTCCTTTTTCCTCTTGTTGGAATTTTTTTCCTTATATATGCTTCCATGCTCCCAGGTTGTGACTCTTCCTCCCATCACTTGGCATTATTCATCCTTCCAAATATCACATCCCTTGCATTTGGCTGCTTGGCGTCACTGTGTCTTGTTTGTTCTTCTCGCGTCTCTTCACTTGTCTTTGTTTATAATCACTGCCTTTCTTTTATTTAGCATTTGTCGAGAGGCATCATTCTATGGGGTTTATTCTCATTATATTATATTTTCTATTTACTTGTATTTTATTCTTATGTTTGCATAGTATTGTCGAGTCATGATTATTATGTTTTATTAATATTATTTATTATTATTTCTTGTTAATATTATCTAGTCATTATTATTATCTTATTAATATTATTTATTATTATTTCTTATAATGGATAATGTTAAAATAGAAATCTGAATTGATACACACATATATATATTTTATTAATGATTAAATCAAATCAAATCTAGGAAGGGGATATGACATGGTTAACCGCTCGACAACCACAAAGATACAATCTTTACCATGGACCTTAAGAAGTCCAGTGATAAAGTCCATTGAGATGCTCTCCCTTTTTTGCTCTCGAATGGGAAGAGGTTGTTCTCTTGGGAAAGTATATTCCACCTTATTTTGTTGACATGTACATTCTCGAACAAAACAAAGAACATTTTTGAGGCCCTTTCAAGAGAACCTTTCTCTAACTTGCCTGTAGGTCTTAAAGTATCTCAAATGTCCTGCCAATGGTGTCTCATGAACTGCCCTCAAGATCTTTTCCTTTAGTTTTGATTCAGGTACTAGGTAATGTTGACAGGTGTTTTATGACCGCACCAATACAAAATATAGTTTCCAACGGTCACTCTATCCTCTCTTGATCAAAATCTACTGCATGCTAAGATTGCGAAAGATCATGCATTCAACTCTAAGGTTCCTTTATGTAGTGGATGTAGACTCAATTGGCTTGATGTGATTTGCTGGTATTTCAAGGGGACTTACACAATTGTTCACTCTAAGAGAAAGGGATTTTCAAGATGCGAAAGATTTGTCAATGAAGCTCGAGTTTCCTAAACTGATCAAAAAGTACTGAATTTGAATGGCTGTAGGGATTAGAAATGCTATGGTCTACTCTAGGCGCGGGGTGTGGAGATCAAATTTCACAAGCCTCAACCAAGTTTTGCTTTGCCTTGCCTCAGACAGCTTCCACAAAATGGGCGCAATCTTCAAAGGAGTAACTAGAGATATTCAAATCACAATTCAACATGAAGACACCATTACAACAACACATATCAACATGCAAATCATAATCAAAGTTAGGTTCGCAATATTCTAGTTGACCACATGATCCAGGTGGATCCAATAACCTCAAAAAATTCATAGTCTAAGAATCTCTGAGAACCGACATCATTGTGTAGAGCACGTCGACACAATCTCGACGCAACTAGAATCGTGTCAAAAGGAGGTCGTATGCAAGAGTTATGCTTGGTCAAAGGTTTGGTCAAATAGGTGAATCAAGTGTTCAAAAAGGTGAAAATTTGATTGTCTCAAATCCAAGAAAAATGACACCAAGTCGTAGTGCTCGTCGTGTTGATTCCAGAACTATCTTCGGTTTCAAAAACGGAGTCCGTATGAGAAAAATAGAGCCAGTCAAAGTTTTAGTGAAAATGATGATGTCAACATGTGACATGTCAATTGATTGGATGGTGAAGTGGAAATTGTAGGTGATGTAGCAAAAATCTCAAAAAAAAATCACGTACCATGCTTTATTTTTGAAAATAAAGTGTGGAGGCTTATTTTATCTCACAAAAATCCATCAGATTTTGTGGGATCCCAATCGGATTTGGTGGGATCCAAATCTCCTAAAAATCAACAAAATTAACTCATAAGAAAAAAGAAAACCTCCTAAAATAACACTAAATTGTTATTTTAATTTTAAACTAAACCCCCTAAACTAAAATAGCCCGTGAATATAATAAGACAAGGGCTTAGAAAACAAATTTCAAATGTTTTATTAAGGGGTTGTTTAATGTTTTATTTTTAAAATGGGGAAGTTATTGTTTTTATATAAATGGGTTAGTGTTTTTTGTAAGGCTTATAATTATAAAAGCCAAAGGAGAGGCGTTAATTTGATATTTTATTTATTATGGTGGTTTTTAATATGAAAAATTTATGTATAAAAGGAGGTGATGTGATAGAGTCTTTATGCATTTTTCTGGAGAAATAATTCGGATGTTTTTTTTGAGAGAAAATTTTATACTCTTTTGAGGAATGTTTGGGAGAGAAATTACGTGTTGTTACACCAAAGAATTGTAAGATTGTAAAGTGAGAAATTATGAGTGATTAAAGCTTGGATATTGTAAGAAGGCTATTGAAGCTTGGCAATATCAATAAAGCGGTCCAACGTTGAGAAGCGGACCCGGAGACGTAGCTCAAATTGAGCGGACCCGGAGACGTAGCTCAAATTGAGCGAACTCTGTTATCAAACTTTTTGTGTCTTTCTTCCATCTCTTTATTGTTCTCTCATTTATTTTGGTGTTATGTTCTCTCATGAATGTTATTATAGATAATTATTTAAAAGTGTTTAAAAGCATAAATCAGGTTCATAATCTCAAGAGTTTATTGCATAATCACGCATTACTATTGGATCGGGAATTAAATCTGTAATTGGATTAAGTTTCAGAAAACTTTAATGTCCTGTTGTGACCTTTTCACACATCGCCCCATCGCAGATGGGGACCCCCTAATTTTTGCTTCATTCGAGTCTTTTGGTTTGGGTCTTCTGGTCCGTCTCTCTCTGGTCTGATCTTTTCTTTCTATCTAGTGTACTTACCATTTGACCTGGGTTTGAATTTTGGCTAAGTCTGGAGTGTTTCTAGTGAATTAGGGTTTTACGTCTTCAGACTGCTTTGAGGTCAAACAACGTTGATCGATCAACTTCTAAGCTCAGCACTGTTGTTAGAATCTTTCCGGCAAGCTCCCCCTGAATTTTCACTAAATTCTGCCAACTTTCTATTTTGAGTAAGTGTCAGTTTAGGGTTGATCTTTTCAAGATTTTCACATTCTGGCAACTGCATTACATTCTAAACACGATGAACTCATCACTGGCAAAATTTGAGCAGAAACGGACGACTTGCTATTTTTAGCAATTCGGCTTCAGGTGCAGATTTCAGGGTTTGCACGTTGAGTTTTTAGATGCATGTCCGAAGATCTTTTGTGGGTTTTTCGAAACCTTTGCAGTGATGTGACATGCAAAGCAGGATGATGACTTTCAGCGCTCAGCCTTTGGAGGTCGATATTAGGGTTTGCATGCAGATTTTCTTAGCGCATGTCGGCATATTCTTAGTGGGTTTTCCAAGACCTTCGCAACAATGTAACATGCAAACAAAACTGGTCACTTTTCAGAAACTTGCTATTTTTAGCCAGTGCTTGCATGTTGATGATTTTTCTGGGTTTTTCTGGGCTTTTCAAGATCCCTCGAGCAGTGTGACATGCAAAATCATTCGGCAATCAATCGGTCACCTTTTCAGCCACTTTCTATTTTTAGCAGGTACCGCTCTGGTAGCTGCCCGACACATTAGAATTGCGACCACGATAACATACAACTGAAATGGAATTCAACTGAGCTTGTTTGAGGCGCATGCAAGACGAATTAGGGTTTCGGGCTTCGGGACCCGAGGTGAGGTGTCAAACATCGAAAGGTCCAAAATTGAAGTATCCCACCATAATCAGCATCTTCCGAGGAGTCCGCTGGCCAAATTTGAAGACAATCGGAGCACTTGCTATTTTTAGTGAGGCGTTCCTGACAGAGGCTATAAATAGAAAGTCAATCTCAGGCGCCAGTGTAGACGGGCAAGTCACCTAACGAGGAACACACCATTCGAATTTCAAGGCAAACGGAGATGTGGAGGTATCAAAACTGGAATTTACTATAAATAGCAAACCACCCTCAAAATATGCTATTTTTAGCAGGTCAGCTCAGGATGGCAGTGTCAACAGGTTGATGAAGTCGCGAAGATCCAGTGTTCAAAATTTCAAATCATTCTGAGCTTCGGAGATGCAAGAATTGAAGGACTTACTATAAATAGCAGGCGTGTAGGAACCGGCGAAGACAAGAAAAAAATGGCTAAGTGTTGATGTAATCCACCTCCACCTTGAAAATGCGCCCACTTCAAAGCTAAATCATTCGCACGAAAATCCCCTTCAAAGCATCTATTTACTAGTTTCTAGCAAGTATCTTGAACAATTATGTAAGTCCCCTCGTAAAAAAACAGCAAAATCACATCAAGCCAACTGAGACTATTCGCACTGAAGGAACCTTGGAGTTAAATGTATGATCTATCTCGCAATCTTAGCATGAAGGAAACTTTGTTCAAGAGAGGATAGAGTAGTCGTTGGCGACTTTATTCTATGTTGGTGTGGTCACAAAAATCACGTCAACACGTACTAGTTTATAGATCACCACAGAAGGTGAACCCACCATCAATGAGTCCACTAGTGGTATGGATTAACGAAGCTTGCTTAATTCAACCACCACATTCCACAACTATCTACGTGCATGAATTAAAATTTACTCTACTCTAAATTCTCCTTTAGATTCTATGTGAATTAGAAGGACGAAGAAATTTTGCTAGCTATCCACAATAAAAGATGAAACCACAAGCAGTGATAACTCTTTTTATTATAGGAGTGTTCAGAACAATCTCTTACAAAGCATTCAATTTGAAAACTTTCCTTCCTCTTCCTATCAATCTATTAATCTATGCTATCTGTCTCTCTATGCTCTATCTCCTCTATATGCTATTCCCTCTATTCTATCTATTATACAAATGAGGGGGGATGCCCATTTTATAGCTGGCCAATTCCAATGGACGACTCAAATTCAATTACAATGAAGGGCTCAGATTGAGCCACATAAACCCTAGTGAAGATTTTTCCCTAAAAATTGCCAGAAAGTAGAGTGCGGTAATAAATGAGCACAAAATGCCCATGTCCACTCCCTGCCTTTGACCACTATGGGCATTTAATGCCCACTTTCTTGTAGAAGATTCTCATCCAGAAACGCGTTCCCATTGTTCTTGCAAATTCGATGAATCTGGCCAATACTACTTCAACCTCTTGAACTAAGATGGTAGGCACGTTCTCAATCTAAAACTCCAAGACTGCGATTTCTTTCTCTTGTTTGATGATGATTTTCCTCCTAGCTGCCATTACATCTTGGGTTGTGCAAACTATGTTGGAGAACATTTTTTGGGTCACTGTCGGAGGACTTCACACTTAAGAAGAATTCCTCTACTTTGTTCTTCAATCCATCCTGCTATCACTCTTTGACATTGAAGTTTTTGCTCACTCCTCCTCCTTAGCCTTGAGGACATTTTAGTGCTTGGGGATGATCTTTAACACTTGGGTCTTCATCTTTTCTTCCATCCTAATCTTGAAGGATTCTCTTGTCTTGGACTCGACCATTTCTTCCTTGCCACTTGTCTCCCTGAGTTAGGCGCATTTTAGATCCTTGTGGAGGAATTCCAACACTTGGCCATTCCTTTCGACATCTCCCTTCATGGTTTGGGCGCAAATGAGACATCATGGAGGAATTTTAAACATTTAACTTTTTCCCCTTCCAAGGTTATAATGTTGTCCTGGAGTAATTGTTCCATCACCTCAAGTCATGCTTTGGTCTTGGTGTTCATCTTGCAAAACAAACAAAAAGAAGAGCATAAAAAAACTTATAGTATAAATTCACTTTACTTACCTAATCTCCATGTTCTGATTTCCAAGGTCTGATTGATCTCTTGTGTTCTCATTTCAACTCATTCTAAGGCACATTTAAGGCATATGGCTTCAAATTTCATGCCTTAGAAAAAAAATTATCTCCTCATCCAGAGCACATTCTTCATGTCCCCTTCAAGGTGCATTTTGATGCTTGTGCTAGGAGGTTTTCACTGTTTTTGCCGAAATTTTTTTACACCACTTCTAGAATGCATTTAAGGCGTATGGCTTCAAATTTCATGCCTTAGAAAAAAAATTATCTCCTCATCCAGAGCACATTCTTCATGTCCCCTTCAAGGTGCATTTTGATGCTTGTGCTAGGAGGTTTTCACTGTTTTTGCCGAAATTTTTTTACACCACTTCTAGAATGCATTTACCACCTTGTTGCTTCATTTTTCTTGCCTTAGGCGTATTTGGAGTGCTTGGGGGGATTCCTCAATCTTGGGCGCATTTTACCCTTGGTGTCTCATGTTTCTTCCCTTAGAAAATTTCTCACCCAACTTTGTCATGGCGCATTTTAGACTTGAGCAACAAGTTTTCGTGACTTAGCTTTTTCTCCACCTCTCCACTTTGTCTTGGGCGCAAATGAGAGGAGTTTATTCAATTTCCTTATACTTAGAATGTTTATGTGTCTTATTCATCTAAGGGCACATTTCAAGTCATCCTGTCTTGCTTCAATGCCTTTGAAATTTTTTGCTCCTCATGTCTCTTCCTTGGGCGCATTTGATGGCTGTTGTGCTTATGTTTCATGCCTTAGATAATTTTATGTTTCCCATTCATGATGGGTGCATTTGAGACCTTGCTTCATGGGCGCCTTTGAAGGGGTGTCATCTCATTATTTTTGCCTTGGAAACTTTTTACTCAACTTCTTCTTCTTAGGGCGCATTTGAACCCTTGTGCTTGGAGTTTGTGCCTTAAACAAATCTTCTCCATCTCATATTCCTTGGGCGCACTTGAAGGGGCTAGCTCCACATCTCATGCCTTGGAAAATTTTGTGCATCTCCTACTCCATGATGGGCACATTTGACCTCTCATCAAATCTTTCTTTCCTTAGACAAATTATTCCATCTTGAGGGCGCATTTAGGAGGGTCTTCTTTTATTTTTTCCTTTAAATTTTTTTTTATCCAGCTTCTCCATGATGGGTGCATTCAAGGCATTGAGTGTTGGGCGCATTTAGGAGGCTCTTGCTTCATTATCTGCCTTAGAAAATTTTCATATCTTCATCCATTCCACCTTGGGCGCATTTAGAGAGGTGTATTCTCATTCATCTCCCTCTTGCCTTAGAATATTTTGCCTCTTGGAGCTTGGGCGCATTTGAGGGGGTGGCTTCTTATTTTTCTTCCCTTAGAAGATTTTTGATATTTCCTCACAAGGGCACATCTAGAAGGGTGAGCTTATGTTTTCTTGCCTTAGATAATTTTATGTTTCCCATTCATGATGGGCGTATTTGAGACCTTGCTTCATGGGCGCCTTTGAAGGGGTGTCATCTCATTATTTTTTCCTTAGAAACTTATTACTCAACTTCTTCTTCATAGGGCGCATTTTGAGGGGATCATCTCATTTTCCTGACTTAGAAATTTTTCAAGCTTCCTTGTCTCCCTCTTAGGCGTCTTAGAATACTTAGCCAATTTTCAACCCGCTCACCCTCATGTTCCATTTTTAATAACTTCTGAAGCCCTTGTGTTTTTCATGAATTTTCAACTTTTCCAGACTTGAAACTCGTTCACCCTGGTCCTCATGGCTTCATTTATCTATTCACATTTTCCTTTGACGCTCACTTGCTATTTTTAGCCCTGTTCTGGAAGTGACTTACTAAAAATAGTAAGTATGCGTAATGCGCTCAAATTTTACTAGTAGATTCCTTGAAGAATGTTGATCGCAGTGGGATACATCGATATTCAGAGATTCTCACGTTTTGCCCTTCATTTTAGGCACTGAAGTAAGAAACCCTAATTTTACTGCATGCGCTTCTGTAGACATCCGTTTGATGCCGTTCTCATTGCATGTTGCTCTGTTCTAAAAGTTCAAGATTTGTGTCTGCCTGCGTGACATCATACCTGCCAAAGATGGACCTGCTAAAAATAGAACTGCTAAAAATAGAAAGTTGTCAGAATTCATTCAAATTTTGCATGCAAGTCCTCTAAAAGGGTTTAAACTCGGTGATATGATCAAAATTTCTAAAACCCTAGAAAAAGGCCCTGAACTGGGGCACCTGCTAAAAATAGTAAATTCTCAGAATTGGCTCAAAATTTGCAGGTAAGCACTTTGAAGGGTCATGAATCTAATGTAACAGTCAGTTTTTCACAAACCCTAGCAGAAAATTCTCAAATAGGGGACTTACTAAAAATAGAAAGTTGTTCGATTTCGCTAAAATTTTGCAAGCAAGCAACTCAAAGGGCTCCAAACATGGTGAAGTAATCAAAATTTCAAAAGTCCTATGAAAAAGGTCCCAAATTGAGTAGTTACTAAAAATAGTAAGTAGTCAGAATTCAATGAAATTTTAATGGGAACCTGCCGGAAGCCTCCTGATTGTAATGCCAGGCTCAAAATTCAATTTGCCAACTCAATTTGACCTCAAACCAACCTGAAGGATGAAAACCCTAATTTGTCAAGACACACTTCATACTTAGCCAACGCTCCAACTTAGGCCAAAAGATAGGTACATCCCTGGAAAGACATTAGGAATTGAGAGAGACTGCCGCAAAACCAAAGCTAAAAGACTCGAATGGAGCAAAAATTAGGGGGTCCCCATTTTGAATGGAGTGATGTGTGAAAAGGTCACAACAAGTAGATCCAATTTTTGTAATAAATGATGTCATCCACTACCTTGTATTGGTCATCTTGAATTCATCCCTCCATTATTTCACATGCAAAAGTGTTTTTTGAATATTCTACTCGTAGATGTGCTTTCCAATCGGTTGAGATTTCAAATAATGAGGAAATGGTTGGTTCCGGGATAGGGCATTAACCACCACGTTCCTTTTTCCTTTTATATATTCAATATCAAAATCGTATGCTTGGATCTTACTAACCCATTTTTGTTGATGTTCATTAAGGTCTTTTTGCTCCAAGAAATATTTCAAACTATTATAGTTTGTTTGTACTACAAACTTTCCACCAACTAAATATTATCAAAACTTCATCAGTGCATGCATTATGGCAAGCACCTCCTTGTCATTTATAGAGTACAATCTTTCATTGTCTTTCAATTTCTTGCTTTTGAAAGCGATAGGGTGACCATTTTTCATCAAGATTTCCCCAATTCCTTCTCCTGATGCTTCGCATTCTAGTATAAAGGGCTGATTGAAATTTGGAAGGGCAAGAACTGAACAAGTTCTCATGATCTCCTTCAACTTATCAAACACCCATTGTGCATCATTTGTCCATTTAAATGCTCCCTTCTTGGTTAGTCTTGTTAAGAGGGCCCCAAGTTGGGAAAACCCTTTAACAAACCTACTATAATAACTACACAACCCATAGAAACCACGTAATTCTATGAGGTTCTTTGGTGGGGGCCAATCTAGAATGGCTTGAATCTTCTCTTGGTGCACTTGAACTCCTTTTGCACTAATGATGTGGCCCAAGTATAAAATTTTGGTCACATCAAACTCACACTTAGATGCTTTGGCATATAATAATTGTGCTTCCATGATTCCCAAAACTTCATCCAAGTGCTTTAAATGATCTTCCCACGTCTTACTATATATGAGTATGTCATCAAAGAACACAAGCAAAAATTTTCGTAGCTGCTTATTAAATATGTGATCCATACAAGATTGAAATGTGGCTGGTGCATTGGTCAAGCCAAAATGCATCACCAAAAACTCATAATGGCCAAAATGACAATGAAAAGCGGTCTTATGGATGTCTTGTTCTCGAACTCCTATTTGGTGGAAGCCCGACCTAAAGCCTATCTTTGAGAAATAAATTGCACCATACAATTCATCCAATAGTTCATCAATCCTGGGGATTGAATATCGATTTTTGATTGTTTTCTTGTTTAAGGCTTGGTAGTCAATGCACATTCGAAGAGTTCCATCCTTTTTCTTTACCAACACCATGAAAGATGCAAATGGACTAGAGCTAGGCCATATATGTCCCATTTCTAGTAACTCCTTGATACATTTGTCAATTTCATCCTTAAACTTCTTGGGGTGCCGATATGGCGAGGTGATGACAGGCTTTGCTCCCTCTTCTAACTCGATGGTTTTTGTATTGAAATTATTGATATTATTTGGTTTGCATTGGATAGCTATTCTAAATCCTAGCCATACCATTTTTCTTAAATAATTATTGTTGTTTGTAGTTGTGAAAGGAAGAGGGCAGCTCTCAAAAGTTTAGAGTTTCTTCTATTAACAGTTTGCTGTACTTGTTAAAGCTTATCCTTGGTTTGTAACACTTCATTATATGAGGTGTGGTGATTAATACTTTTTAGGAGGTTGCAATTTCTTAGTTGGAGGCTGTGATTCCTTATTAGATGCTGCTTCTCTCATAAAATATCTTCATTTAGCTGTTTTACTTTGGGGAGAGGTAAAACTAATAAGTGGGCACCTTTTGGTGCATGAAATGCTCTAATATTTGTTATTTGTAGGGATTTTTGATACTATTACAGCTGCCGATTATTTTCAATTTATTTTATAATTATTTTTGGCATTGCATATATTGACTAGTAATAATGAAATAAACTTTCTAATAATTTCTTGTAAACTTTTGTGTGGTTTACCACTATAACAATTATATGTTTAGAAGTTGATTTAAATATTGTAATTCTAGATGGCTATGCTGCCACTGCGTTAAAAATCACTTTTATTTCTAGCACTGCTATTTCTAAAGGTAATTTGCATGGTTTCTCCTCTAGATTCAATATTTGTGATTTTTTCTAGGGTGTGTGCCGCTAGAACCAATTTCATTCCTTTGCAACTTTAGTTTGTATTTTATCTAGAAGGCTTGCTAGAATTAGTATTTCATTACTTTTAGATCTCTGTATCGGTTGCTATATTGCATTGTGCAGCTTGCTGCCAACAATCATTTTCCTATAATAATCAGTCCAACTCCTTTCACCCTATGCTCTCTCCTTGCCCACAATGGAAACTTGGTGATCAAAAGGTGTTAAGGTTTATGCATTGTCCATTATGAAATCATAAATTTAAAAAAAAAAAATCAGCTTTGGACATTACATCTGCTATAGCCCTTTTTTAGTATTATCCTAATTTGACATGATTTTGGTGCTTGTGATAGGTACCAGCCAAACCAAACTATAGCATGGTCTTCTATTTTGGTGCAAATAAGCCAATCAGAAAAGGATCTTTGTTGGACAAATTTGCAAATGGCAGTGATATGTTTCGAGATGAACACTTTAAACTTATCCCAAGTATTGCAGAAGTAAGAACTTTGCCTTATTGATAAAACAAATTCCTTACTACTAAATTATTTTTTGAGACTAAATTCTTTAACTGTTCACTATGAATTTTACTAGGGATATTGGATGGTAAAGCGTGCTGTTGGAACAAAAGCTTGCCTTCTGGGAAGGGCAGTGACTTGTAATTACCTTCGACAAGATAATTTTTTAGAGGTAGCCAGTTCAGCTAAAACAAAATTAAGCATGGGATGCTCTTAAAATTTTCTATAAATGCCTTTTCTTTTTAACTTATTGATTGTTTTCAAAATGTTAAATGAAGATCAATCAGTAATTTTAGGTAATATTATGAATAACAATGTCCATCTGTAAATATGTATTCAGATTAGTTGGTTAAAACATCAGTAGATGTATTATTATTATTTTATTAGAGTGATTCTAGCCTTGAACAAATGTGTTCAGGATCACTCTCTGTGTGTATTTTTAATAGATGCAAGCAAGCAAATTTTAGGCATTAGTCTGTAGTGTACGCTGATCAAACCTATGTGCATGTGGGCTAAGCTTCACAATCTTAAGGTCACATATATGGGAAAATTATTCTAACCATGACATGCATCCAATTTCAGATCCCTCTCTTATGAGCATGCCACTGAATGGTCCTAGAAACCCTCTGTAACAAATGGTAGCTTGCTAGGCAGTTTCACAGTGCATTAATAATACCATATATTCATGATCATTGACCTTTGTGCCTTGGATCCTCTTGCAAAAGTAAACCTTTAGACATTTGATGTTAATCTTAAAGAGGCTCCTCTCTCACCCCTTAAAACTAGAAAATTTTGTAACCTATGAAGATGGTTCTTCCTCACCATCATGTTGAGTGATGTATAATAATCATTTACACAATTTACATATCTCTGTTATCTTCTGATAGAAATCCATACCAATATGTATTAATCATCTTCTGTTTTAATGCAGGGTGGTTTACGTCTCTTGATCATACCTATAATAATATAATGATCACCCTCAATATTGTTTTGTGCATACATGATACCTAAAAAACCCATAAATGTTCCTAGCCTTTGGAGAATGTGTTTCTAGTCCTTTAAATAGAATACATATGATAAAATGCTCTTGGGAATAGCATATCATTTTCTAGCCCATATATGGGACTCCCTTTGCTCTGATTGTGAACTATTCTTCAGAAAGTAAATGGTGCTTATTCATAGGCCATAGAATGATTTTGACCAGTTGTATAAAAATCATGTCTTTCCTTTAAATATTTAATTTCTGTATGATTTGATCCATATATTTTATAGTCATCTCAAGGTGACCTCAATGAGAAGTCATTACATTAGTGGCATTTTATTCATTTATGTTGGCATTAACTACAAGGAAAATGGACAAACTTAGCAAATGGCCACCTTACGAATTTCATCAGATTTGTCCTGTAAGCCTGGCCATACAGTTCTGGGTTGTTATCAGACCTTCAAACAGCAGAAAAAGAAACGCCTTCATTGGCATGTGATAGCACCTCTAATAAGCCGTACAAATAAGAGAGGCATGAGGGTTTCTATGGCAGATCGCCCCCCTTTTGCATTGCAAACAGTCACATAAGAGGCATCTAGGTTATGTTATCAGATTTGCAGAAATTTCAAGGTGGGAATCTGACAAGGTTGAGTGTGGCGCCTAGGGTTTGTGTGATTTGATTGCTTGTCCAAGCAAATCAGACCCGAGACTATCTTTTCCAGCAAATGGGTATGTGCTAAATGTGTTTGAAAAAAACAAATATCAACTAGATTCCATTCTATTTATGCATTTTCTTTCTGTTTTAGCATTTTATGCAATTACTTCCATTTCTAGCTAAGTAGCCGGTTCTAGTTCGGGTTCGGGTTTGGGTTTGGGGGTTTAGTTCACCGGTTCAGGTAAATTCTTTTTTTGGGGGGCAGGGGGAAGGCGGGGGAGGGGAGGAGCGAGGTCGGTTTGTTAGTTCAAGAAACATGTAAATTTTTTTTTTTTATATATATATATATATAATACAGTGCAGCCTAGAAGCATGAATTAGGATTAGAATATCACATAACATCATATAAACAACAAAACCACCATAAACTTGAATGTCATTTAAAACATGCATGATAAATATTCATCGTTCAAACTTCAAGTTCAATATTACAACACTTTTAAAATTTTAATCATCATATGGATTCTCTAAATCATCAATATCAATGTCAACATTGACATTAGATGTAGGAAGACTTGAAGAGCACAAAGATATATTGAGAGGGGGGCCGGGGGCTGAATCTGTATATCAACAAACTTTTACCGTCTTAAACTTCTTATCAACTTCAAACTCTAACACAAATCAACTATGCAAGAATATCACAATATGAACAAGTTGACACCAACCTTCTGGAGGCACCAACCCTCACTTTCCAAGCACCAACTTAGCAAAGATAATAACTTCAAGAATAATGTTCCACCTTCAATGGTGCTTCTTCAACGGATGATGGACAATTCCGTTCAAATATATTTCTTTCAAATCTGATCCAACATATGCACAACTTCTTTTCTCAAATCTGATTACAATTATGCTTAATTTCCTTCTTCAAATTTGATCCAAATTATGCTTCACAATTCCTTCATGAAATCTGCAAATATACTCCTTTCCTTCTTTGCTACAATTCTTTTCTTGAATATGTCGTAAGTTGATCATAAACTTGCCACACAAATCTGATCACGAATATGACTTTGAATGATGCAAGACTTTTTAACAAATCTGATTACTTATATGGAAAAAACTCTCCTTCAAATCTGGTCATATATTCATCAATAAATTTGCTCATAAAATCATCACAAAATCTGCTCATAGATTTCTCTTAAGTCTGCTTGTTCATCTCTTTTAAAAGATTTCTCCAATATGCTTCATACGTCTTCTTTTATGTTCTACATAAGTTTTCCTTATAGTTCCTTCATACAATGCTCAGAAATTGACTACAATCTCATTCACTCAGATCTGCAACATGATCTTCATAAATCTGTCTTTTATCTCAACTTAACTCCTCTTTGTGATGTAAGATGCCTCTTTAAAGCTCACACAAATAATGCATACTTCTACACCTCTTTTCATATAATCATTCTCACACATACTCAACACTTCTCCACTTGCCCTTATGTCTTCAAAGATTCTATGAATGGATGCAACCCTTTGAAATGGTTACAACCATTTGAACGATCATGTCTTTTCACTAACAAATCTGCAAATAATCTTTTTAAACTTTTCTTTTCATTTGTTTGGTGTATATGATATCCTTCTATGTCTTTCGCACCACACACCTCACATCCCTTCACACAATCCTCTCTTCACAAATTTGATCTATAAATTCAAATTAAAACTGCACTATCTTTCTTAACATTCAACTCTCAAATTTCATATTGTAAGAGACCTGGTGTCTCTCAACCCAAATCTTCTGACTAAGAATGCGTTTTTTTGTTTGTTTTGCAATTTTTGATTTTTTGTAGTTTTTTGCAATAAGAGGGTTTATGCAATTTTTCAATAAATGCTTGAAAATCATATGAAAATACAAGGATTGATAATTATACAAGCAAAGAACTTTCAGAATGAAGGCGGATAGCTTTATTTTGCTTGTTGAAAGATTACAATGCTAAATCAATGGCATGCATACAAAAATGCAATTAATTTTATTCAAAGAACCTGATTTACTTGCAGCCACCTGTATGAGAAGATAGGAATGGTACGACCAGCTTGAATGAAGATTTCTCCCACCAATAAATGCATGAAATCACCCCTAGAGACCAAGGCGCTAATCACTGATGAAATAAGGGAGAAAAAGGCAAAGCGATTTGCCTTAGGATTCACACGCCTTTCAGTTGGTAGGGTACAGCTTTGGCAGCAATAAATGAGCCATATGGCTGAGAAGAATTTTTTTTTGAGATTTGACGAATGGAGATTGAAAATTGACCTCTTGATTCAATACTTTTTCCTTCAAAACCCTTACTGATTTTCCTCTGTAAGCACGAATGTAACTTCTGAACAAAGCTACCCTATTAGCAAGCTTCAATTGATCTTTCACAACCTCAGTGTGCTTGATTCTGAAGAGTTGACGTTCTCCTAAACCTGATTGTAGAAACCCTTGTTTCTCCAACTCCAAATTGTTCTTAGAGAGAAAAGACAAAATTTGAATAATCATATCATAATGAGTTCTATTCTGTCTTGAGAAAATATATAATCTCTCTTAGAAGTTCGACCCCCCTCAAATAAGCAATTTAAATGCATTTAATAATATAAAATTGACCTCTTTTGAACTTAGGCAATTTTATTAATAAATGGCATCCTTTTTAAATGAGTAATAAAGACTCATTTAATATTAATTTTACTTCACTGTTATAAAGTATTAAATACTTTATAATTTGCCATAATTAATATTTTAATATTTCACTTAAAGTGACTTTATAATATAAAGTCATAATAATAATTATTTAATTATTATTAAATGCTCCTTTATTCACCGTTTGCTCATCAAATTGTCAAACTGGGTCGAAACTGAGATGACCAACTGCACCAAGTGCCTTGCCAGAAATAGTAACCCCTATCTGCCTGACTTACTATAAATAGCAAGTGTTTGAATATCACTTTGTAAGTCTCTGCAAAGGCCCAAACCTGAATCAACTGATGGAGTGATGTCTCGAAACTCTGGATAACTGCCAAGGACAACCCTCTAAATAAAACTGTCAGCCTACGAGGGTCAAATTAATAGGCTTACTCCTCAACAAACAACGTCAGCTAAAATGGGGACATTAGACATATACATTTGTCATATATGTATTTGCATTTGACCTTCATATATGGTACCATATTTTCATCAATATGAATCTCAAATGGACTTCATATTTCTGCCCGTTAACCCTTTATCAATCTGCTCTTATTCATATAATATACATTACACACACACCACAAATATTTCTATCATTTACCTCTTATACCTTTTCAATAGATATGTCTTTTGTAGATGGATATGTCTCTTTGTTTCTAAAAGTCCTTCACAAACAAATTGCAGCCCTTCCCTTCACAAATTTTTTCCTCTAGTGATTTTGTCTTATTCACTTTTTGTCTTTTTATTAAAAAGTTGCCTTCTATCAACACTTAATCGCTACTTTAACTTTTATTTGTTTTGTTTATTACCCAACTTTAATTGCTGCTACCTTAGAATGATTGTTGTTTCATGTTTGAGACTTCACCTTCAGATTTGCATCCTAATTTTTTTCATGTCTAAAACTATTTATTCACTCTTTACAAATCTGCTCATAAATTCTTTCATATGTCTTCTTGAAGATTTGTCTAAATCTGTTGCTATCAACCTGCTACACATGGATAATAGTCTTGCCAATAATCCTATCCAT
>VDFB02006896.1:0-41111 GCA_007258455.2 Sequoia sempervirens | reverse complement strand
CATATCCTTTGTGGTTTTGGTTGCAGCCTGTGTTTTGGCTGCAGTAATGCCATCTGATGCCACATACCATAGTAGCAATCCTCCTCCAAAGGCATACTACTACAAATCTCCTCCTCCACCGGTCCACCTTCCATCACCGGTTCCCAAGCCTCCAGTTGTGAAGCCACAACCTCCTCCAAAGCCTGTATCTCCTCCCCATTACATTTACAAATCTCCACCTCCACCTGTCCCTAAGGCTACTCCTCCCAAGCCAACTCCAACATTTCCTCCTCCTCACCACAAGCCTTCACCAGTCTACACTCCACCCAAACCATATCATCATTCTCCTCCTCCACCAGTTTACACTCCCCCCAAAACATCACCTCCCCCTCACCATGAGAAACCACCAAAGGCACCTCTATCCCCGCCATACAAACATAAATCTCCACCTCCTCCAAAGGTGGAAGTGAAGCCCCCTCACCCTCATGTTGTAACTCCTTCCCCACCCAAAGCAGTGCCTGTCTACCCACCTACCCACTCTAAATCCCCTGTCTACCCACCACCCACACATCACTACTCTTACAAGTCCCCTCCTCCTCCATACTAGTTGATCTGCGAAACACCTAATAAGGTAACCAATTCATTAACAATTTGGGTTCTTGTTGTCTTTCTTTCACAAGTAATATTTACTTGCTTTTGTTCCATATGTGGGAATGTGTTGCATAAATACTTCTCTTACTCTCTGTTGTTTACTCTATGCAGGATGCCAACTTGCTTTGAGGAGGTTGAAGATGTGAAGAGCACTAGTTATAATACAATAAAGGATTCGGGTTTAGTCTGTTTAAGAGAAACGATTTTAGCCCAATGTAATCACATTGATCTGCATATGGACCTCATTTCTTAATCATGTATTAAATTTGCTACATTCGATATAATAAAGCATCCTACTGTTTATTTATTTAGTCAAGTATCCCGCTGTTGATTTTATACTCACTGCGACTTTCTGATTTTTGTAAACCTAACGGTGACTTTTATGTTTTTTAAACACGGTTACTTATTATCTAAGGAAGTAAAATTATTGTGTACCACCTTTAGTATATTTAAGTTATTGAATAAATAAATAAATACATGTCTACTATTTCTCTATTAATTCAACTACCATACTTTTCCAACTTTCGTACAATAATACATTATTTTATACACAAATAATTTTATTAAGATAAATAAATCAAAATAAGTCCAAAAAGTAGTAAGAGGTATTTGACAATTTTCAAATTTTATATTCATTTTATGATGTTAAATTATATTTCTTTGATCAATTAAGATATATGTGTTTTTTAAATAAAATTAAATAAGCTCAATTCTGAAGAATTAATCTCATGAATGAAATAAATCATGTAGTTTTAATGTTAAGCTTCAATCATGAGAAATTGAGTGTCTATATGCATATCCACTATCCTTCATGGACACGCATCATTAATATGTAAAGGTGGGATAAAACCCATGTGATTTTAAGCATTAGTTGGTGGCTCCCACCTTGAATTTTTAAAATTCATAAAAGTTAGTCTAAATCCCACCTTTACATTCGAAGAGAATTATTACTTCTTGCTACCTTCCTCTAACACCTCTTATTCTCTCCCTTTTCATATTTATTTTTATTAATTTTAATCTACAATGTATCCCTTGACCTTATGGATTCTACTCATCTTTTCACATTCCCACCCTCCTTACATTTATTATATATTCCTAATGACATAAACCTCATCATTCCTGACTTATAGTTCTTTTATTTTTTATGTCCTCTGCCTCTTCCACATCCCCAAACTACCTAACATATTCCCTTCTAATAGGACAACATCTAGATGAAAGTAAATTTTGTGATAGTTTCTTCATATGACATAAACCTTAAAATTGTTACATAACATGCCCTTATATATATTCACAAATTAGATTGAAGCACTTAGTTGTTCATATTAAATATTTTCTAATGAAATTAAAAATTATGGAAACTATATTAATGAAAAATATTTTCATTAATCACAAGGAGATATGAACAAGAATAAATAATTCAAGATAGACAATTTCATGGAAGAACTATTTTCCAAATCTGAATCAATCTAGTAGGATATTCAACTTCATTCATTATATTATTTCATGGTTATTAGGAGTAATCCAACAATTGAGTTATTCTTATTAATGGATTTAACCATTATTATAATTTTATTCATTAATTTGTTTACGTGTCCAAGGGATATAGAAATCAATGTGGTGGGGGGAAATTGCTTCCCTCTCTACTAACTAACACATGAGGCAACATGTTTAGTTGATAAAATATGTCAAACCACAAATTGAAATCACTATAATAATTCTCAACTCAAGATAAGCATTGCATCACAAACAATAACCCAAGCTACTATTGAATGAATAAATTAAGAGATGTATTACACCAATTCACTTTCTCTCCTCTCCATCACGTAATCAAATGACTCAAGCTATTGGCTAAAGCCAATAGTTTAATACTAATCAATACAAGATAATATTTGCATCACTAAGAAAAATCCAAGCTTTTTTCTTCTCCAAATGTCTAAACAAGGAGCTTGATAATATTTTTTAACATTTATTTTGATATGTCTAGAATTATTTTAAATTATTAAGTGGCATGCGATGGTTGTTGACCATATCTTTCAAATCAATCCACTTCATTATGTAATATTTATTTTAAACATTATAATATAATGAAGAAAATCTAGTTATAAATATAATTAAAATTAAACTAATGATTTAACATATAAACTTGAAAAAATCAAATGAACTTGAAAAAATCAACGGAACCTTGAAAAAGATAGCACTACTGAAAATGAACTTGAAAAAATCAAAGGAACCTTGAAAAAGATCGCCAAGCAAAATTGCAGAATTGCCAGACATAATTCTGTTATCATCAAGGCTATGTCTGAAAGACTGGAGAAAACCCAGAAGAGAGCTCTGATTGTCGACCTTGATCAGGAGAAAGACCAGGATGAGGAAGTTGGGATATCTAAACGTACCAGATCTAGCACGAAAAGGAAAGTCCAGACTACCCCTAGTATGGATCAGATCTTTATGGAGGGGGCTCAGGAAATGGCAGACTTGGAGGAGGTTGCGGATGAGCTCCTGAATTCTATGAACTAATGGTGGTCGGGCCCTGCTTCTTCTATTTGTTGGCATTTTTCTGGCTTGTTTGAGGCTTTTTGTTGCTGCCTGTTTATGCTGGTTTTATTTTCTTTGGCAGCTTTTTTTGTTTTTTGGACTGTTGTTTCGGTCTCCTCCTATTTTGTTACTTTGTGGTTTCAAGTCCCTGTAAAACCCATTTATCCCCCTTTTATCAAAAACATATAAACTTGAACTAATGGCTATTTTGTAATGGGTAATGGCCCTTCTAGTCTTAATCTAATCTAAAACATTAAAAAGAACTATAAAAAATATAATTCTATATCCTTTCCTTATTTTCTCACCTATTATACTTTCCCTATGTAATTAAAATTAAACTAATGATATACCATAAATATAAGAGGAAAAGTTTACAATTCCTTGAAAAAACAAGCTACCAAAAAAACAAAAATTAGCATTAAATAAAAAAAAATCATCAATCATGGGAAATCTAGTTGCATTAGTAGAATTCCAGTATAGTAGTTGATAAACAACATGAACAAGAAAGTGCAACCACTAGGTAGTCCAAGCTAAATTGTTGGATTATCACACTTAAATGAATAAGAAAATTGAGCATGCTATTATTTTTATATATAAATAAATAATATAAACCCTTGTTTATTTTCATTTATCCCCCTTTAGAAAAAAATGTAACACTTATCATACAAAAATTTTAAAAATAATTTATTTTCCAATATTTAGTAATTTTTAGGCAACTTGGCTTTAAAGTTCACAAGGTTCAGGAATATCATACTCAACATAATAAATGCATTAATCAACAAAATTAGCCTTGTTTGATTGAATACTAGCATACATATATTAAATACTAATATATACAATACGCCGAGAGTTATCCTTCTCGAGGTGCCTATTATTGATTTTGTCTTTGATTTAAATCCATTAAATCCTTATTGAAGTTTCATAAAGAAAACACACAAAGATGCCAGAGTCGGGGAATGGATCTCAAGGCCTTCCAAGTATTGAGGACATGCTATATGCTAAATAAGTTATGAGTTAACATGAGAAGAACACACAAACCTCAAGGGATGGCAAGGACCATTGAGGTCCCTAGCATAAAGGACCCTGTCACTAATGTTGAAACATGTTATCATATGTAAATTTTACAAAAGGTTTGTAATTCCCTTTATTTAATAACTAGCCAACCACACATTTCTTGCCATTTGAAGCTCTCAAAGTCTAACAGTAAACCAATATCCACCATTTTTAACTACATGATCACTACAGTTTCAAATTCTTAATTAACGAGTGACTTAAAAAATGCCTTACGTTGGAAGAAAGATGATTTAACCATAAGCAGGGCTATACAGACAGTTTTTGGTAAGAAAACATTGGCAAGGTGGGAGCATGCCATCACAATGAATTTCTAGCTGAAGAGTTTTTCCTTACACAAATTTTATTTTTTATGGATGCCATTATAGATGCCTCTCGGCATAATCATAACTCTTTAGCCAAATGTCATTTGAACATCAATTTCTAGCTGAAGAGTTTTTCCTTACACAATTTTTTGGTTCTTGATGGATAACATTGTAGATGCCTCTTCGCGTATAATATATAATATAAAATTTTATAATATATAACTCTTTATTTATTTTTAAAACTACATTTTTTCTATGCTATCTTTTAAAAAAATTAGAATACATATTGTATTATAATATATAATATATAAATCTTGATTTGATTTTTTAAATTATTTTTTCTCTACTCTCTTTTTAATAAATTAGAATACTCTATAATTTAGAAATTTCTAAATTACAATGTAATAAAAAGCTTTTAAAAAATACCAAAGTTCTATTTTTATTTTACTCTATGCTATGAATATACAACACTATTTTTTCTCTATGCTATCTTTTGAAAAAATTAGAATAAATATATTATATATTATACTTGATAGACTTAAGCAATCAACAAAGAATTCAAAGAAAAAAAATTTAAATAAAATCAGAGATTTATATTTTTAAATTAGAAAATAAAGAGTTGTAGAGCTATAATTTTAGTAAATAATAAAACTTACCAAAATGATATTAAAAACATATAAAACTCTGATTTTACACTACATTGTTTTAATTTTATCCATACATGTTTTTTCCGGGGGGCTCTCAAATTTCTTCTTCTTGTCTGCATACAGGTTGCAAATGAGAGAATTTCGAATGGAGGTGTTTTACAAATTATTTTAAATATTCTATTGTATCTGTCATTTTTATTGCAGCTGCAAGATTCACAAAGAAGATGGTATGCATGTAGGTGCTAAGAGTAAGGAAGATGAGATTTACCTACAGTTTGATTGCAGGGTACAAAAGATTGCAAAAAATCCAAGATTAGAAACCTCGGTTTTCTTAGTGGGGTTTGTCTATATATGACAGGGTTTCAATTATATATATATATATATATAAATGAATAAAATTATGGATAGGATTGAAACAAAGTTATAAATATATGAATTCTCACCTTCTGATATGTATAGCGGATAACGGGCAATGCAGAAAACAATTCTACTGAGGCAAAATGGGAATCTCCAAAATGTATCACTAAGTTTCCACATTCACCAAAACATCACCTAGACAGACATTCTTTGACTGCGTATGATCCTTCCTTCCAAAGAAAGGTTGAATTATTGTGATAAATAAATAAATCCTAAGTCTTACAAAAAGAATCATCCAACGCATATTTTATTAATGGAGAGAATCCGATTAAAGTAATAGTAGCAGAAAACAACATTAGCCAAATACTGATCAACAAAGAGTATCAAATACTCATGGCACTAACTTGGACAAACAAATTACAGCATTAGGCATTTTAATGGAAAGCATCTATCCACATGCTAGGCTGTATAAGCCAAATCTTAAGGAGGTTTTTCAAACTATATTTGCTTTTGTTTGTTAGATATGTCCTTAAAGCAAATTACGAAGGAGAAACTATACATGCGACTAAAGCAAGATTTCTTACTTGTTTATACATTTTCTCTTATATTTAAGAACAACATATTTTAAATTGCAACATACATTTCATATCCTAAGTAAATAATTGAGCAAGTTGGGTACTGGTAAAATAACAAAGTCTTAATATCTAAAGTAAATGAGTGGGCAAGATCAGGAGTGAGAGAGAGTATGATTTTGAGATCTCCACCATCCTGTAAGAAACCAGAACCAGGACAACCAAGGAGTTAGCAAACTTGTCTAAGTCTTCTTCCGCTAACTTTCAGTTCTTCCCTGTCCATTCCAACTGCTGTGATCTTGAGAAGATCGAGTGAAAAGGAAGCGGTTGTGAGGGCAAGATACTGCATCAACATCATTCATTGGCACCCAGTTTGAATCCTCAGATCGATTACATAAAGAAATATAAAAGGATCATTCTACATTTACGAAACATGCATAATACATCCTACAAAACTCAAAATACATCTCTACCTCAATTGCATTAGGAATGTCTCCAGTTTTTAGCTTGGATGGTTGTAAAGTGACTAAAATATCAGAGCTCGCTCAAACCAAAACACGGGCTTTTTTGATGGTTGCATTTGTCTGATCAATGGTCGTGGCGCTCTTGCTAGAGATGCGTCTTACTGGGTACCCATCCATCGTCATGATCGCAAGCTTCTGAATTCTTTCCACCAGCCATTTGAAAATTACGATCGTCCACAACTGGGAAACTTCTTCCCATTCTCATGCCATTAAGTTATTGCCTTGTGCATCGTAGGTTTGAAATTTCAATCCAACTTCGGTCTAGTAATATCTCTCGACAACAATGTTGGGATGTGAAGTCCAACGGTCATTCGACCTTTCATCTCTTCCCAACTCTTCAGTTCACAACTGAATATGAGTTTATTAATATATGTGTTTAGTCCATGTGTCGTATGGGATTATTGGTTAATATAAGATTATTCCCTACTTTCCTGGTGGACGTAGCCATTTATGGTGAACCACGTTAAAACTCGTGTTATGCTGTTATGCTGTTATGTTATGTTGTGTGACTTCTAATTCTTATTTTTATCTGCTCCTTTAATGCTCCACAAACAAGATGGAACAATTGGGTTTTCACAATAGAAGCAATATCATTGTGTTGACAGAAATTGAAGGCCTGGAAAGGAATTGGACAACCATTATTGACATCCACGAGTATTTCTGAAAAACTGTTGATTACTAATTTTGAACCGATTAAAAATTGCAGGAAAGTGTAACGGTTCTTGCAGCTGTTACAAAGTCGGAGGTGTGCATGCAAAATGGTCCAAATGTCAGCGAAGACGTCGGAGGTGTGTATGCAAAATGGTGCAGCGAAGACCACTTTTACATTACTATCTGTTACTGCCACCGTGACAGCCAGCGCAGACGTCAATTTTTTTGGAAAAGGGTTTTTGTTTACGGAGAAATACTCTTCCCTCTACAACTGAATACCCTCTCGGAGTAATAAACATTATAAAATAAAGTTAATATAGGAGTTAAATGAAACTCTATCAAAGAAATAATCAACTATTTTTTACATTACTATCTGTTACTGCCACCGTGACAGCCAGCGCAGACGTCAAATTTTTTGGAAAAGGGTTTTTGTTTACGGAGAAATACTCTTCCCTCTACAACTGAATACCCTCTTGGCGTAATAAACATTATAAAATAAAGTTAATATAGGGGTTAAATGAATCTCTATCAAAGAAATAATCAACTATCTTGTGTCAGTCAAACTAGTAAATACCACACAAGTTTTCTATCTGAATTAATTTGATAGTTTTACTTTTACAACTTTACTATGACTTATCAATTATTAGTCCTGGCCTATCTATAGCTGGAGACTAATGTTTTTGGTGCACAAGTTTTGCAATTATTCATTTCTTGGGAGTCGGTTAAAAAGCTCTAACCTGTGGTGTGAATGAATTTCACTATTAAAATGGAATTTTAGTTATTTTCGCTAAATTTCCAGATTGGTTGATCCATTTTTTGCTGGGGTTTCAAGGTTTTTCTATTTACAAATTTAAAATAGCAATCTTGTCACCAATCAGAAGCCAGCAGAAGGAAAAATTAAAATCAAGTCTAATGTTTCAACTGGTCCAGCGAAGGCAAGGAACAGGGTATCCATGTGGGTTTGATCATGCCATCTTTAGCAGTATGTTTGACACCTTATAATACAGCTTTCTAGGCATGTGTACAAGTTAATTTGTTGGGGGTTTTCAGGGTGATTCGGGTGCATTTTTTGTGTTCCTACATTTCACATTCATGCATACCCCGACATCCCTTTAACTGGTTCTCAAATGGGCATGAAAAGCTTGCTTGGCAGATAGAGGTGAAACTGTGGGGTTTTTACCATTGAGAGGTATGAGATGACTCCTGCAATTAGCTGTGATTCAATGTATCTTGTTTCACTTGCATTTTCGGCAACTTTCTACTCAATAAAATCTTTAATTCATTGTATCTTGTTAAATGGAATTTGCACTTGAAAATTTCTTTTTTCACTTGCATTTTCTGCAACTTCCTGTTCAATAAAATATATGGCCCATTCATCTTTAGTGTCATCCCATGGATTTTATCAGCATTCCCTACAAAAGTTAAAGGATAAATCTTTTGTACTAGATCATGGGCCTAATTCAGGTGAGAGCATACTTCCTTGAGGTGTTTTGTTGAACTCATGCCTTTCTGGTTTCACTGATTTGGAGGAATTTACAGATCACGTGCCTCTGTTTATGGATCCACATTTTTCATACATGTCTTACAGGGAAGTTGCAACTATAACATCTGACAAAATATCTTTTCCACTACGCTTTGATGGATGGCCATATCCTATTCCAAAACTCCTATTTTAGCATACACATCTACCATAGCAGTTGTCTTTATAATAGCCACTTGGTTGTCAATATGTTGAGTTGGCTGAGGGGGATTAAGCTGTAAAAATCCCTTATGTTGTTTCTTGAATGGTTGATAACTACAATCAGTAAATGGGTGCTAAACTTTTCATTTAGCATAGACATTTTCTCTCTTGACTTATTTCCATCATACTCACACCACAAGTATAGATTGATAGCTTGACTTAAGAAACCACTTCCAGGAACACTGGTCAGAAGAGATGTTATAGGGATGAATTTTAATAGTACTACTTTTGGATTGGTGGGCACTGTAAGAAGCCATTCACAATGTGACTACAAAGATACCAGTCCTCCTCTCTTAGAGCATATTGCTATCAATCCCTGCACCAAAAAGAGTCAAGTCAGTTGAAACTTGAAACAAAAAAATTCAATAACATTATCACATTGTAATCAGAGCTGCCTGCCTTTCTTGCAGGAATCTTAAGTTCTTAAGCCTTTGTCCATAAAAAACAAAATTCAAATCATATGCCATTATATTGCTGGAATATATAGTTATCCCCATCTTTTCGCAAATGGAGTATAAGCCGTAATCAGTAATTACCCTATTTACTAGGCAAAAGGAGCTAAGGTTATGTAATTTACATTATATTATATGATTTAGACTCACATCCTTGCTTGATGCAGTTGAAAAGTTGTCCATGTGCAAAGGATTTGGTTGAAAGATATCTCTAAAAGCCCGAGGAACCTGAAGTAAATTAAGCATAAGTCATTGGCCCATAAAGATCTCGGCTATATTAGATGCACGAAACTAACATAATTTGAAATCTAGCATGCTTGAATAAAATTCTTACACTTTGTTTACTTTCTCTATTTTTTGGATGTAGAGGTGCAAGACTACATGTCCCCGTAAACAACTGATCTATATTTTCTAAATGCCTTTTAAGTTCAGTTGGTGATATAGTTGAGGAATGACTCTGCCTTACATATAGAACATCTTGACCTCCTACCATCACATGCAAAACTATGTGGGTTCCATAAGTATTAATAAACTTGCTTTTGGAGATTAAATCGTTAACCTAATATCAAAATATTTTTTGAATAACATAGACCTAGATAAGATATTCCAAACCAACCTTGCAAGTGCTGTCGGGTCCCAAAAGGCTGGTACTGCCTTCTTTTTCTTCTTTACGAACCAATGGAGACCTTGTAAGGTGTAGACTGTACAGTGAGATGAAGTAGCCATCAAAGGCTAGGTGCCTTGTTTCAGTAGCATCTGTCAGCCAAGACCTCGTGAATCCATACAAGGATTTGAAATGACCAGAAGGGATCCTCCCTGATAGAGAGGGTTTCTGATTGAACAACTCTGACATCTATGAAGAAGAAAAATCATATATATATTTTAAGTTGATGTCTTGTATCTGACTTCAGCAACTGGATATAAAAACAATCTAAAACAACTAATAGCAACCACCATGATTTGTTTGATGGGATTATATTTCCCTTTTTGCCTGGTCCTTTTTCTTTCAATAATTAGGAAGCATGGCATCAAGGACAAAGGATCATGATAAAATAATCCTTACTTTCACCTAGGGAAATTTGGATAAAGAGTTGGTACTAAGAAACAAATCTTTGTTATGAATGATAGACTTCTTGTCATTTTGAGCTCATGAGACTCTGGGCTTAGATGGCACTACACAAGATGTTTGAGTTCAATTCTAATGTCAAGAAACTCTTCAGTAGGGGATACAAGTGAGTATATGGGGGAAGATGATCCTGATGAGACAAGGATTACAAGGTACACCTAATCTTAGAGAGAATCATATTTATGTATGCCATGTGTTTTTTTGATCTTCGAGCAGCTGACAATGGAACATTAATCTTTTCTTACAGTTTCAAGTGGTAAATTCTCTAGGGATTTTGATATAGGAACACTAGGAAATGTAAAATCTGGAGGTATCAGAAAAATTACTTATGTTTAGTTTCATTTGAACAAACTCTTAAATTCTTGTTTTCCTAATGTTTTGTTGTTTTTTCCAGAAAGGGCACATGGACATTATCTTTTTTTTTTTGTTTTTAGGTGGCATTTGTAAAATAGTTCATGTGCCTTGTCTCTCCTTCCCCATTTTTCATACATTCCTACATCCACGTAGGGACAAATGGCTTTAGGCCCCCTCTTCAACCCCAATCTTCAACTGGGCTTTCTATTTGTCTCTCTTTTTGCGTTTGCTGCTTGTTCCATTTTGTTGTGGGCTAGCTAGGAGAAAATCAGGGAAACAAGACCATTTGAGCATATCGTGCAGTATATTCCAGGGTTGTGTCTCTTCAATGGGGACTACATGACAGGGATGGAATTTCCATTGCAGGAAAGTTGCAAGGTTAATTTTCCAGCTATTTTGAGCCCCTATTGCCATTGTCAATGTATTTTTGTTTTTGTCCAATGTCCAACACATTTTAAAATTTGTGGTAATGTTTTCAGCAATAGTCTATATCATATCTCTCAAAGATTCAAGTTGTTTTTCCTCTTATTCATTCACAAATTTCATTTATTATATATCTCTATTCAAATTTCTAGTTTTTGTTCTATAGGTATCTTTTCATTTGCAGACTATAGTATCCATGTTCTGCAATGTTCTCTGTCTATATATGACTCCTACACATGGCCGCAATTGAACAGACTCTTGCATTTGTGGAGGCATCCTCTGTACTAATTTCTGACATAACCTGCATAGAAAACTCAATAAGCTGTATAGGTTATTCAAGTCTTCATTCTTCAATGAGTGCCTTTTCCTTAATTGATTGTATACATTAACAACTCAACATCTCATGCCCTTAATTCTCTGTTTCTCCTTGCCTGTAAATTTCAAGTGCTTTATGTATTTTCATTTCCTTGCCATAGTCATAAATCTCCTCCCATTCTTCCTCTGCGCTCCATTTCCTCCTATTTCTATTTGGAAAGTTGGTGTACAAAATTCAATGAAGCACTTAATTCAAACAAGGATACTTATCATAATTTCATTTCAATTTCAAGTTATGCATCAGAAAATTGATTTTGTTGCACTTTCATATTATTAAATTAGAAACTCAAACTACATCAAAATTACTATGCAAAAACTACTAAGAAAAGAGGGAAAGCACCTTTTCTTGAATTAGAGCAGAGCTAGAGGAATCAAAAAGAGGAAAAGAAATAGTAAGTGTAAGTGTACCATACCTCTTAAAAATATTTGTGGCTGCTACAAATTAAATTCCCTTTAGAAAAGCTAGAAACCCCTTCCAATTAGTTGATGCTGATGTTTTTACTTTCTACCAAATCCCATCGAAGTCCAAAGAAGTCTCACTGTCTGATACTCACTACTGTGAGTGAGAGTGAATGTTTGCTGTCTTTCCTGGGTGTTTGTGTTTGCTTTTAGGAATTTTTGATTTTTTAAAGTTTTATTGTGCTTTTAATGCAGGGGCAAGAATTTAAATTAGGGTTTGCAGGTCTACAAAAAATTGACAAGTCTATCAGAAAACTCTGCATGTCAAGCAAATCGAGCTGGCAAGCCTCATTTTAGCCTGCTTGGAATCAAAGCCAAGGAACTTTTTGAGTCATTAGTGAGTGTCATAACAATGCTTGGGACAAGCAATGTTCTTTCATTAAATATGTTGTCAGGCCTTAAATCCGGGACTACACCAACCTCAATGCAAAATGTTCCCATTTGCAGGCTCCTTGCAAGTGTATCTCATGTTTTGTTAAGCCCAGTACACAGATTAACAACATCCTTTTATAGAATAATTTTCTAACTAGACCAATAATCAATTTAAAAATATAAGTTGCAGTGTAAGATTCTAGGATCATAATATAATCATTGAAGAAAACTTCATGCAGGATTAATGATGTGATTACGAGCTCATTCATAAGACAAATAATTTAAAATATAAACATTGGCAAGTGGATAAATTCTCTCATTCTCTACAAGATTAACAATCCCACTGGAAAACTCTTGGAATTCACTACCCTCTACCAAGTTTCTCCAGCTCTATTCATGACATCCCTTGAGTGGATCTCCACAATCCATCACTAGGAAACACCCAAGTTCTCTCAAACCTTTGATTTAGCTCCTCAATTCACACTTAAATTCTAACTGGACTAACACAAACTATAATCTCTCAAGTATCACAGGCAACAATACACCGTTACGCTTTCAAAATCCATAATTATTGCAAATAGAATTCGAGAATGAAATGTGATGGAGATTTGAGAGAATGCAAGATTGCTAAACATTATATGCAATTCATAAAACTTAGATGCCCAGCAGTAACAAATAGGAGGAAGGTACCTTTGATATTTCAAATCAGTATTTTTTTTCAAAAAATCATGCAGCTCATAACAAAAGTAAAACAGTAAAATGTCCTAAAAATAGGAAGTAAAGTCCCTTTTAACTAGATTCATGCAGTAACTTGGAAGGTTTCCTACAAGAAAAGTAGCAAACATCCCATCATCCAACTCATTATCCCAGTTAAATCTAACTCAAGTTTTGAGTTTTAATTAGTTACATTTTTTTTAATACCTCCACCATCACAATTACATGGAACTATTTTACTAACTTTATGATGCCAACCTTTGTCATACTAGGTACGAATATCTAGAGTCAAAAATGCAATTGATAGCTGCAAATGCAATCTCTCATTATTTATTTATTTAATCTTTATTCTTGTCAGTTATCATTGCTATATATTTATTTACTCATTTCTATTTCTCTGAAGCAAGTATAGTTTTTACTAATCATATGTCTAGGAACATTATCTTTACGATTGCTTACTGCAGTAGACTAGATGAAATATCTTACATCCATAGGTATTTGCAATTCAGACTCTAAACATTCATTTTTATCTTGTAGATAGCTCATTTATTATTTTAACAGTATAATATATGTTACAGGTTCTGACTTAGGTGATACATAACATGAAGCAGGTATAGTTTCTACTAGATTTTTTGGGACTTTTGGCCATGGTGTTCTGGACACTAACAATCATTTCTCTTGTTAGGTATGTCTTCATTGTAATTAGAGCAGATGCAATCTTTGCATGATAACTGTCCAGGTTGTATGAATGTTGACCATGTTTGGACTTGCATTCATGATAGATTGTATCTGAGGTGTTCTTTCATTGTTAGTAAAATTTATAATGTATCTACTTGGAAAAATTGAATAGACATATTAATGATCACATTCCAATTCGTTCTATTCCCTTCTATCACAATGCACTCCCCTTTTGTTGTCACCTATGGTCCGTAGGCATATCACATAAACAAAAATCTCGAGTATTAGGTCAAAGGCCTTGACAATGTTCAAAAATACAAAGTATGTCATAGAAGCCCTCAAAGTTCCAATAAGAATATTGGTTAAGCAAACTCAGAAAAACACATTTCAGGCTTACTACTATCTCATTCCACACCAATCTATGAACACAAATCAAGATCCAATAGTCTTATCATCTCATCATTCTAGCATGCTTTTGTAAAATAATTTTCCTGAAATTAAACACCACTATAAGTTAGAAGTTTTATTCTCATTCCTAACCTTTAATCTTATTTTGGAAAAAAAAAAATCTGAACTTGACACTAATCTAAATTTATATTAACCTACATGACAATGGTTTCACAAATGAGATCCTCAACCATACCTAACAATGGAGCTCTAGTTCCTTGTGATAAAGGATTCGAGCTTACCACTATTCTGATTTTACACCAATCCATGTACTTAAATTAGGTCCAGCACCATAATCAGTCATCCTCTTAGCATCCTTACATAAAACTAGTTATCTAGAAACAAACACTACCATAATTGTAGATTTTTCTCATTACTGTCATCTACCCTTATTATAAAAATTAGATCTCAACTAAACACCAATTTTAATCTATATTCCCCTGCTTCATGAGAAGATCAACCCCACCTCTTAATGGCTACTACCATAGCACTTTGATTCCAACGAACAAGGATTTGAGCTTACCACTATACCTATTTTGCAGCATTCCATCTAAACCAAATTTTGATTTATTTGTGTTTCTTTTCAAAATTCATTCCATCTAAACCAAATTCTAATTTATTTGTGTTTATTTTCAAAATTTGCTTCCTCTAGAAATACTGACCACCAAGAAGATTATTTGATCTACATCTGGGGATCTAAGATCCAATTTTGAAATTTTTCCTACCTCTATATTTTATGAGGCTTGACTTGTGCTTCCCTGCAAAGAATTTCCTTAGAACATATCAAATACATTTGTTTACAATATTCCCCATTTTATAATAAAGTTATAAACATTTTTGTTTGTGCATGGAAAGATAGAAAGAGATTCATTCTTTTATCTGTATTGCCCTTTTTTACAACATACATGCATGTGAGCGGAGATAGGAGTGAGAAAAGAGAAAATAAAATTGAATGCAATAAAGTGAAGGCCAGTTTTCGTTGCAAAATGACAATTGTAACCCACATCTTTGCATGAAACCTAAAATAGTTGATTGTTGGTCCCCTAGACGTGAGGTATATAAATAGGAATGGCCTTTTTATCCTAGTCAAAAGTAAATGAGTCTGCCCAAAGTTGAAAATACCTTTTGGAGGTCAGGGTTCAAATGTTTAGTGCATCACATAGTCTACAACAATTTCTCATAAAAATGAATTTGCATTCTACTTTCTACACTACCACTATTCCTCTTTGAATGTTGAACCTACATTTGAGGCTACAAGCCTACACAGTGATCCCCTCTTCCATGAAAAGGTGATCCTCATACACTACAATTAAGCCCTGGCCCCAAGAAGAGCGATTATTCATATTCATGCATCACTACAAAGTCTTTCTCTTCAAATCGGTATCTTAGCTATTCAAAATTTCTTACTCAAAGCATCCTTCCCAGTAGTCAGGTTTCCATTTCCATCTGATCTAACAATATTCAATCACTTCAGTTATTCAGTCATCATTCCTATCTATGCAAGAATTTAAGATTAACATTTGATTGATTAATTTGTAATCATAGAACTCTAGCAACTCAAACAAATTACATGTATACAACTCTTTAACAGCTATTTGTCTTCTTCCTATATTGGATGACATCCTTTCATTCTATAAATAGAGTACGATCTTGGCAGTGAACAGTTTGATAAAATGCTTTAGTAGACATGTATCATGAGACCACATTTCTTTAAGGCATTTTTCCAAAATAGTTCGTTGCCTTGTCTTTTCTATTGCTTACTATTGTGCTTTGATAGATTTTTCCCTATCATCCATGATAACATTTTCATTATTAAAATCTAACTTGGGATAATTTCTCCAATTTTCTAAGTATAATGCTAAGGCTGTGACATTTTGGTTTTTTATTAGCTTTTCATTTGTCTGTGGAGATGGAGCCTATAGTAGATGCTGCTCCATCAATATTAAACTTCAATTTCGTAGTCTCCACACTAAACTGATATCAGTCCCATAATTTTAATCATCATTAATAAGTGCATAAACAAGTTATGTGACTATGAGAACAACGTTGCTTCCTCCTAGGCTCCTCAATTCTACCCATCTATTTTCTTGACTAGAAGAATATGGAGATGGGGAAGATGATCTCTGTATTGATAATTTTGGCATTTCTAGCCCTGGTTATGGGCTTGAAAGCAGAGGTAATGATAATATCTTATTAGCTTACATATACAAGTGGGGTTTTTTGTCAATTTTATGTCTAAGCATTTAGTTTTCTTTACTTCAAATGCAAGTGAATAGACATGTTTTGAAGGACATCCAACCTGTAGACACTTAAAAATGACCTAGGCCTGCAAGCTTCATTTTTACCACTTTCGTCCTAACATAATTGAGACATTTAATTATGTCCTTGGTCCACATTCGACTATTGATTAAATAATTCATAATTATTTAATTAATTCATGTCATTTATTCTTCATGATTATTAAATAAATAAATTTTATTTATTAAATATCATTAATTGTCTGTCTTTTAATTAAATAAATTTCAATTTATTTAATTTCCCTTCATTTTTTCTTTTGATTATTAAATAAATAAATTTTATTTCGTCTTAATTAATAAATTTATTAATTTATTTCATTAGTTAGTCTTATTTCCTAAAATTAAATAATTAAATTTAATTATTTAATTGTCAAAATTAATATTCTTCTCATTTTAAATAAATTAAATTATTTAAAATGTCATTTCAATCTTAACTGTCAGTCCCTTTTGATAAATAATCTGAAAAAGATTATTTATTATCTCTCAAAATCCATAATTTGAAGTATCTTAATTCAAATTGGCATTTAATCTTCCAAAAATTAAGCAATCGGGCAGATTCTTGATTTTCCAAATCGAGTCTTCAGTCCAAATCTTATCTTCTTGATTTTTCAAATCTTGCAAATCAGGCAATCTTATCGTCTTGATTTTTTGAAGATCTTTATTTCTTTAATTATTTTGTCTCATTTATTCTCCACCATCGATCCGATTATCTGAGACATTTTTTTGACCGTTCGATTAATGATCTTGCCCTAACCCTAATTAGGGATTCTCAGGTTTAATCCAGACCTCTCATTTTAGGTTCTTGTTATCAATTAATCTCACTCGTCCGTTCGAAATGGCATTTTCTATAAAATGGCATTTCCCTCTCATCTTTCGATTACACACAGACACATGCACATGCTGACATTTTGCATAGGCATTATAGGCATTTACTTTCACATTTAGTTTTTCATATGCAATTTTAATATTTGTTATAATCATTTGATCAAGTCATGGTATTGTCTTAGGCATAGGCATTGTCAATCATAGGCTTTTAGACATAGGCATTTAGACTTGCAAGTAAATCCTTCAAGGCTTGTTGTAGGACTTAGACAATTTTCAAATTTCGCTCCCACAATGAATCTGAGGGCCACACTATCCAGCAAGTAAGAAGGTGTTATGGAGGTAATCATGGGAATTGCAAGTTGCATGTATAATCATTTCATTGCTTAATTTCCTTTGTACTCTATAGAACTTTGGGTGTTTATGATTTACATTGATTTAATTATTCTAATCTAAATACTAGAAATTACCCTCAGTTACATTGGTGAACCCGACGTGAATATAGAAATATTTGTGTGTTTTTCTTTTTTGCTTTAACATTTTGCAGGTTACAACCAAGAAGTCATACAAAATCCCGTCACCTTCTTTTAAGCACAGAAAAATGGGCGAATAGAATCATTTAAAACAGTTTTTTGGTTTTGTAGATATCGGTCTTATCTTTCCATAACTTCAAACGGTTTGAAATTTCATTAAGATTTGAGAAAGTTATGGCTATTTTACTGTTCACTGTTTTTTTAATTTAGTTTTTAAAAGCCGCGTTTTTCTTTTGTCTATAACATTTTTTTTGTGTAGAATTGTGGAAAAAGTTTTCTGGGTTTTGAAGATCTATCATTTAGCTTTCCATAGATATCTACCACTTAAAATTTTGTTAAGTTTTGAATAATTTATCGCTGTTTTAAGTTGTTGCTGTCAATAAATTTTTATTTTTATTACTAATCAAGATTTGCAGCTTGTTGGCGGTTATTTTTCGTGGGTTGAAGACAAACACTAAAACTACTAACATATTGTCTTGTAGGTTCGACTGTCAAAGATCAAACATCAAAATAATGTGCTTGCCTTTTTATTAGTATAGTACACATTTCATTTTGGTGCAATTAAAACGAACCTCTGTTTGATCATGTTTGAATGTGTTTGCAAAACGGTAGGTGAGTATGCTCTCACCTTGTGAAAACTCGATGATCAGAAAACCAGACCCGTTTTTATCTGTTTTTACCCTTCACGATTTGGTATATCAGAGTATCCTCTCCCCTTGCGCATTCGTGCGATCCTAGGTGTAAGAGAAACAGTTACTAACTCTAGAACTTGGGCCTGTTCTGGTGGGAAAAAGTACTCACCCCAGGACGACTCAAACCGGTAGCACCCTAACACCGAGGGACTTCCAACCGGTATATAAAAGTGGGTTCTTGGGGAAATCTCAAGAATCACGAGTGTGGTTCCGACGAGATGGATCCGAAAGGGGACTCTCGCCGCATAGATCATGCCTCACGAACAGAATGCCCAAATTAAAAACCTCTTATTTTAGTGTCCAACCATTCTATTGGCCGTTGCTTGGTATAGTGCAGGGTACAGTATCATGCCCAAAGACACTCACTACTAATCCCCTTGAGTAGAGATAGCAGTTCTTGGGAAGTCACTACCTAAGAATTCGAATTTGGTGTGCTCAAATGACGTTAATGAGCCGTGGAAGGGAGCCAATACCACAAAAATTCTAAGCTATCCGCTCTTGAGAAGGAAAGGTGTTTATCACCAATCCGGGGTATATCGGTGGGCTATACCAAGTATACAAACCCTTGGCCTATTGGCCTTTTAGGATTGTACTTGTCTTATGTGTGTTTGCTTACACCCAAAACATTGTGCTTGTCAGGTGCTTGTTGGATTACTCAAACATTATACACAACAGTCACAAATATGGACACAAACAATCGACCTTGGACAAATTAAACTTTTGAGAAAAACATCAAAAAACAATCTTAGTCCTCATTTTGAACCTTAGACTTTGCATTGTTCATCTTAAACCTCATTTTGAACCTAGACTTTGCATTAATCATTTTAGTCCTTCGTTAGCATTATTGTCTTAGTCCACATTCGACACTTTGGCTTTGATCAACCTTGTCATCTTGCATTAATCATTTCCTTAGGAAAACGTCATCATTATCTTGCATTGTTATCCTTTATTCCAAAAATACAAAAAAATTAGTGACATAACTTGTCATCTTAGTCTTCATTGTCCTTTGGTATTAGTCATTTTCTTTAGACAACATTGTCATATTGCATCCCTTATTGTCAAAAATCCAAAAACATAGTCTTGCATTGTCATCCTTTATCCAAAAAATCCAAAAAAAAAAACATAGGCTAGTGTCATCCTTGCATTTAGTTGTCATTCTCATCATTCTTATTTGAGAAAATCCCTTTTACAGTTGAGACTAGGCTTCAAAGACAACAACGACAAATGGAAAACTTTGGACAAGATTTCAATCCCAACATTGATAATAACACTTACGACATGAACAAACATTAGACCTTTTCTGATCCATTTCACAACATGAACATGCAATCTTCCATGAACATGCCATCTTCATCACAAAACATTTTTGAACCATTCATACAAAGAGACCAAAATGGATGAGTATATTTCAAAGACATAGAAGCTGCAGCGCAAAATCTTGATATATTCTCCTTTTGTAAAAAAATCAATCTTACGTGACCCTCAAAGGTATCTAGCCATGCTTTTGGACAAAGGGGCTAAGTTACCACAAGGCTTTGACATAAATACTTTTCCACCATCTGTCTACCCTCACAATCAACAGTCATTTGACACAAGTCTTGCCATTAATTCACAACAAACATCCACTTATCACCCTTAACCTAACCTTGACAAGGGAAGCCAACTGTCCAATAGTCCATTCCAAACCTCCATGTCATATTCTGACTCTTCACCTATTAATCCCGTCCAAGTCTGCATCCCTTATCAACCATCTACCAACTCATGTCAAGTACCCACAGCATACCATACCGATCCGGTCCAAGTCTCCATGTCCTCTTTCAATCAACCTTACACCAATCTAGTCGAAGTCTCCATGTCATATCCTTGTCCTTCAATAGTTAATCCAGTCCAAGATTCCATGACATATCCAGTCCAAGACTCCATGTCCTATCCTTATACCTCATATGCTACTCCAGTACAAGTCTCCATGTCCTATCCTAGTCCTTCATCCATTAATCCTTTTCAAATCACCCCCTCACAAGCCACATCCAGTCATGAAAATTCTATCATAGTCCAAAGTCAAATCCCATTTAATAAATTTGAGGATACATGTCAAAATGAAAGCCCAAAGCATGACATTATAATGTCACCCTCATGTCAAAAACAAGGTAGTCCATCCCATGACCCTATTTTCGACAACCCCATCTTTGACCAAGACCCTACCATTGACCAAGAAATCCAAATCCATGACAACCCCATCTTGGACCAAGACCCTACCATGGACAAAGAAATCCAAAATGATCCACTCCTTGACCTTTATGCCATTCATGATCAAACACTTGCTGACCCTATAAAGGCCTTGACTATTGACACTTCCCATGATGAGACACTTTCCTTCATGGGACACATAGACGATATTCCTCCAGAAAAAGAGTCTTCCACTATGGACATATTTGCATATGATCAAGCTATAACTAAATTCATTGGACTCTATGAAACTAAAAATAATGATGGCTTCGACATTGTCTTGGAAGCACCAACAGAATCATCTGAACCTGACATGTCACAAGATCAAACCAAAGATATCAGTCAGGAATATGTCCAACATGAAAATGAAGCTAAGACACTTTATCAACTAGGGTCATCTATCTTTGTCAGAGCAGGCTTTCTCGTAGATGAAAATATTACAAGTGACAATATCCACATACCTAATGATGGGTTAGCATCTTGCTTTCAAAACAACAAATACCCCATCACAAATAGAATCTGTTAAAGCATGCAATATCAAGGCAAAGGACTAGGCATACATGAGCAAGGCATTCAAGAACCAATATAGCTCCAGGAAAATTACAAACATCAAGGTCTTGGCTATTCCTTAGACAGAAAATCAAACGATGTTAGTGGTACCTCCTCGATACTGGGGGCAACTTTGTCAGATATAGACATCAAAATGGAGTCCATGAGTGAACTTTTCCATAAGATTGTTTCCAACACCCCCTCCACCCACACCATGAATCGTCATTCCATCATAAATAAACCTTCCCTTTGGAACCAACAAAAACAAAAGTCTTACAAGTCAAAAGATCAAAATCAAATGTCAAAGGCCATTGAATCAAACAAAAGGACAAGTGGACAAATGAAATTAAAATGGATCCCAAAGAAAGATGGATCACACAAAGACACCAAGTCAAATACAAAATTCAATCACAATGTGGAGCCACAAGACAAGAGGACTCCCACATATAACACATGTCCACCTCCTTCAAAATGGTCATCAATCAAGGCATATAAAAGTGTTGGTTCCAAACACCATCCCTCCAAAATTCATCATCCACCATCCCAAGTTTGGAAAATAAAAAGTCATTCATCCAAATGTCCAAACAACCTTTCCACGTCTACCATCATTTGTCATAATCCTACATCTTGCCTAAAGTCCAAAAATCCTACGTCACAAATCCGTCACATCATGGCAGCAACTCTTTACCACAAGGACTCTCATGGCACTCTATTGCGATGTGCGTATTTTGATAAGGCCAATTCTAGTATCAGAAAGGATCACAATGACATCGATCAGTTGTATACAAGTGCTACGATCCTGACAAGACAACTCCTTTAGCAAGGTCATTTTTGGCATATCATGGCACCAGTCTCTACATTGGCACCGTCAGTGGATTCAGAACAGTCAGTGGTTATCTAAAGCATCCAGGGCTATCCACAAAATTAGAAATACAAAAAATTAAAAATTAAAAATCGTCACCCCTGGCAAACAGGTCTTGGTGACACCAAAAAAATCAAAAAATCAAGAAAATAGTAAAGAGAAAAATTTCATCCAATGGTGAAAACCTGGCAAACAGGCGCCCTGGACAAGTACCATGATGAAAACCTGGCAAACAGGCGTCATGTGTAAAATAAATCGTCTATGTGGAATCTTACACTTGGGGGCAAGTTGTCTCATTTTCCCATGCCTTCCTCATGACATTGATGTCCATCTAAGCCCTATCATTTCCACGCATTTTTCCCACCTACCTTGGTCTTGACATAAAACTGGCACACATAAGTCATGCTTTGGGAAAACTTTTGACATGCCTATCCTTTGGTCATACATTATTCATGAAACATCATGTCATTGACCATCATAGTCTTATTGTCCTTATATGACATAGTCCTTGAAAACCATATGACATTCCCTTAGTCTCATGTCTCCCGTCTTTTACCAAGGCCACCTTTTGTCCTTTTATGCTCGTCACCTATCTTGGCTTTCCCTTGTCAAACGGTCTAAGGAAACTCCATCATCCCATCTAGCCCTAACCAAGTCATTCCAAATGCAACAAGTCTAATTCATACAAGCACATTATCCAAAATTTTACTTGACTGCATTCCTGGCCTGGCTGTAGACCACGATACTTTCATCACATTACGTCATTGTCCTCACGTTGTTTCGGGATGCGTCCTTCCCACATCAAACAACATTGTCATCACCTGTCAATTAGTATTTAGCTTGACTAGGGGCACAATCATGTTTTTCCTTGGATTCTCATGTGTAGGAATCAGTCATATGCATTTGTCACAATCCTCTTAAACGTCAAAATCCAAAAAAAATTATAAAACGACAAAAAGACAAAAACATCATAAAATGTCCTGAAAAAAGACAAAAAAATCATAAAATGTCCTGAAGAAAGACCAAAAACATCATAAAATGTCCTGAAGAAAGACCTAAAAATCATAAAACATCCTAAAGAAAAACACAAAAATATCCAAATCAATATCAAAATCCTAAAAATGGAGTCAAAGTCAGTCATGTCTGTCAGTCCATGTCATTGTCGAACTACGTTGTCTCTGTGCATTTTCTACATAGGCAAGGCCATCGGTCGATGAGTCCCCGAGACATTAGGTCAGTCCTTTTAGGTTGGTCCAAATAAAATCATGGCATTTGTCACAATCGTCACATCGGTCAAATAAGTCAGAAATAGTCAAACTTAGACACAAGACAATCATTTGAAACGTCAATGTCAAAATTGGTCAAAATTAGACAACACAGTCCAATCAATCATACAGTCAACATCCGTCAACTTGCCAAAACATATTACTCAAAACAATGTCAGTCTCGTCACTCTTTGGTCCTCTTCAAGATGTGTCCTTCTTGGAGTTAGACCTCGTCAAAATGTCCTTTGCCTTTTCAGGACGTGTCCTTCTTGACAATAGGCCCCGTCAAACCGTCAACACCGTCACATTGGCAAAACTCTTAAACTGTCAAAACTGTCAAACTGACAAGAATTCAATCTTTGGAAAACAAACATTGGAAAAAAGAAAAAAAGGTTGTTAATCTTTCTGGTCTATCTTGTCTTATCTTTTGACTATCTTGGCTATTTTGTCTTATATTTTTACTATCTTGTCTTTTGGTCATGTTACTAGCTACCTCGAGGATGTCCCATGAAATATTTAGAGGTGCGATGACGTCTCCTGGCCTATTTTATTTTCTTTGACTGCTGTCTATAGATTGTCTTGACAAAAAGACTGGGGCAACTGCGCCCTTAGTATGAGTTAGGACATTCCTTGTTTGTGACCATTTTTTTTTCAAGTGGATGACCTTGCACACCTTGGTCTATGTCATATCATAGTTTTTGTTGTCCATTTGTGTCATTTTTACCACCCAATGATGATTAAGAGCAATGAATATTAGTCCTATGGCAATGTTTTGAAGGATTTGGTCTAGGAACTAACATGCATCTTCTTTAGTCTTGTCATCTTCTCTCACCCATCTCATATAGGCATTGCATTCATGTCTTTTGCACTAAAATTTCTTCGTCTCTTCATATTCTAGTCTCCTAACCAATTTTGAGAGCACACCCATGTTCTTGGAACCTGTCTATCCTCTCGAGGGGGCATACCATAACCCTCCTCATCATTCTTCCTCATCTTATTTTGCACTGGGGCATATTTTTGACTTATTTTCTTTGTCACAATGCGACATGCTACATTATGACAAAGAGGGGCAAAATGTAGACACTTAAAAATGACCTAGGCCTGCAAGCTTCATTTTTACCACTTTCGTCCTAACATAATTGAGACATTTAATTATGTCCTTGGTCCACATTCGACTATTGATTAAATAATTCATAATTATTTAATTAATTCATGTCATTTATTCTTCATAATTATTAAATAAATAAATTTTATTTATTTATTAAATACGTCAATAATTGTCTAAGTCTTCCTTTAATTAAATAAATTTCTTAATTTATTTAATTCCCCTTCGTCATTTATTTCTTCTTGATTATTAAATAAATAAATTTTATTTATTTATTAAATACGTCACTGATGGTCTTAATTAAATAAATTTATTAATTTATTTAATTAGTTAGTCTTATTTCCTAAATTAAATAATTAAATTTAATTATTTAATTGTCAAAATTAATATTCTTCTTATTTTAAATAAATTAAATTATTTAAAATGTCATTTCAATCTTAACTGTCAGTCCCTTTTGATAAATAATCTGAAAAAGATTATTTATTATCTCTCAAAATCCATAATTTGAATTATCTTAATTCAAATTGGCATTTAATCTTCCAAAAATCAAGCAATCGGGCAGATTCTTGATTTTCCAAATCAAGTCTTCAGTCCAAATCTTATCTTCTTGATTTTTTGAATCTTACAAATCAGGCAATCTTATCGTCTTGATTTTTTGAAGATCTTTATTTCTTTAATTATTTTGTCTCATTTATTCTCCACCGTCGATCCGATTATCTGAGACATTTTCTTGACCGTTCGATTAATGATCTTGCCCTAACCCTAATTAGGGATTCTTAGGTTTAATCCAGACCTCTCATTTTAGGTTCTTGTCATCAATTAATCTCACCCGTTCGTTCGAAATGGCATTTTCTATAAAATAGCATTTCCCTCTCATCTTTCAATTACGCACAGACACACACACATGCTGACATTTTGCATAGGCATTATAGGCATTTACTTTCACATTTAGTTTTTCATATGCAATTTTAATATTTGTTATAATCATTTGATCAAGTCATGGTATTGTCTTAGGCATAGGCATTGTCAATCATAGGCTTTTAGACATAGGCATATAGACTTTCAAGTAAATCCTTCAAGGCTTGTTGTAGGACTTAGACAATTTTCAAATTTTGCTCGCACAATGAATCTGAGGGCCACACTATCTAGCAAGTAAGAAGGTGCTATGGAGGTAATCATGGGAATTGCAAGTTGCAGGTATAATCATTTCATTGCTTAATTTCTTTTGTACTCTATAGAACTTTGGGTGTTTATGATTTACATTGATTTAATTAATCTAATCTAAATACTAGAAATTACCCTCAGTTACACAACCAACAATGAACAAGCTAAGACGTGAAAAGAGATTTTATGGTCAATAGAGATATATATCCGCTTGACCCCTCATGCATTCTTGACAATGATACTGATCAAATGTATTTGGTACGTGCTTTAGCCATTTTTGTGCTGATATCATTCTGCGTACCCTTGGAATCATGTCTAATGTCTTGGAGAATTCCAATCATTTTTCCTGTGGCTGTTGAAGTTTTGTTTCTCTTGTAAGTGACATTTAATGCTATTGGAACTGTATTCCTTCCATGTCTACATCAATTACTTATATAGTTTTCTTGAACGCTTCACAAATAAATCCACTATGGTAGATATTATCTGTTACTGGTATGCAGCTAAGGGCATGTTATGAGCAAAACAGTGGAGAGACTTGATGTTTCTTGCCATCTTATAGACTCTTGTGGGGATCTTTGTGTATTTGTCAACCGTGTTATATTCACAGTTTTAAAAATGGTATAAAATTATAAATTAAAAGTCATATGTGCATCTTAAAAAAGTTTCTTGGACAATATTTCTGCATACGTGTTTGAAATTGTTTAGTGTTTGTCTATCTTTTGTGATTGAATTTCTTGCATCGTACAATCTATTTTTTTTGCTGCAAATTATAGAAAAAGAAACTGAAAAATGCAGGAGGATTTGCATTAGTATTGTTGAACCTGACTGTGAAATTGAAACTAATACTTGTTTGATCTATCATATATGGTTACTTTGCAAACAAATCTTTGATGTCTTCGATCTACTTGTTGTTGTCATCCTCTCTGAATTTCAGAATTCAAGCTCAGAAGATGAAGCTTGTAGAAGTTGAGCATCTCACACTATCCAATTTAACATCTATGATTCTCTAGACATCCATGTTGGTCAGAGCTACTCTGTTATGTTCTAGTTATTGCTAATCAACCACCTCAGTCCACATTATAAAGCTTGGGTTATAGGTTTATCATTCACAGTTTCAATTTTGTTGGACCAAATGATAAAGCACAATTTCCTTGCATCTTGCACCTATATTTAAGCTTTATGTTTATTGGCACCTATATTTATATATGCAGTGTCCTATCTAAAATTGGTGCTTCCACTCCCGAACTTTCTATTACATGATTTGGTTTAAAACCAAACAACACTTCTTTGCCCAAAGGAGCTGCAATAATCAATTTTTAAGATGGCATATGCTCCTCATGAAAAATTATCATCAGGAAGTGTTCATCAGTCACTTACTTTTCATTCTGCAAATCCATAGTGTCGACAATGGAGCGCTTCCATGTCTCCTTCCACTTCTATGGTTGATAGAAAATGCAGAGTTTGACATAAAAAGAAAATTAGAGTTTGTATCTGAGAAATTGAGCCTATGGTAACCCCCCTTTTTTATCATTTTTCCAATATGATGTGGTTACTTTGACTAGTGCGACAATATTGCTAAAGAGTTTAGGGTGTTTTTACTGTGCCACAAAGATTTAGCAGTAACTCATCAATTCCTATTTTGGTTGTAGTCATAAGCATCAATTTGGCTAAAAGAGAGAAAGGTATGTAGCAACTTCTCTGCTAGCACCTATGTGTAGATGAAGTTAACTAATTTTACTATACCTGTTACACTTTTTTTTTGGAAATTTCTAAAGCCTTTTCAACAAATACATTGTGAGCATATCTAGCACCCATTGTAAGCCCGAGACCACATTTCATTGATGTAATTTGGTGCAAGTATTCATGTGTAACACAACTAGTGTGATTAGAAATAATATTCTATATGGTAAGGAACATGCAACTGAGATAGATGTGATTGAGCTCACGATGGCTGCTAGTGCCCATGGATTTATATCGACACCTAGTACAAATTATAGGCAATAGATGAAAGAAAATTGATGACTTCGTATTGATATTATCTAACTCCAAGTTACACTTCGTACCATGTGGAAGTCTCTTTATTCAACTGATCATTAACTCTCACTATGTTATCTATATGAAAATTTGAGCATATGTGATTTACACAAACTTCTAATTATAAGAAAATAATTATAGAACCAATACATATTCTATTCATGAACTCAGTATTTTATAACTGTTTTAATCACATTATGAAGTAAATAAACCAGCATACAAATGGTAGATTCAATTCAAATTACAGAGGGAAAATTGATGTTGAGGAGCCTTTTTCATGACTCGGAGTATTCCTTTTTCTATCTGAAGAGTCCATATGTTTGTGTCTCAGGGCCCTATGCTATAGCAGATTACTTTCTGACTACATAACACTGTTCTCCCTACAAACAGACCTGCTTAAGGCAGGGACTCCAGCTCACGCAGAGCGCTTGTTAATTTGAGAATTCAACCCAATTTTTTTCATAAAATTAATTTGTTCAATATGTTAACTCAAAAAAATGTTGTGATAAAAACTCAATATGTTTCATATGTGTTTTTAAACTCACACTAGGATAGGATATATAGTTTTTTGTAGAATTTTTTTCTATTATTATATTTTAGAAAAAAACAAATTAATTTATAAATATTCTAAAACATTCTAAATTACAAAATAGATATTTCCCAAGCTAGGACTAAGAGATGGATTGTAAATATACTAATTACATAGAACCAAATACATAATCAAGTAACTAATTTTAGAACTAGAAATAATAGAAATTAATTAACTTGGTACTAGAATATGGAGCTCACTATCCAATATGCTATGATGATGCGCATACATATATGTAATGTTTTATTTTAATCTATGCCATGTATTGGAATATAAAATACTTTCTAAATAATATTCTAAGAATTTGATTTCTCTACACAACAAAAGATAAATGAAGCAACAACAATAGAAAACCCAAAACGAATATTAAGATATTTATTCTAAAGAGGAAATATATATGATAAAAAAGGTAGAGAGAGTTCAATCTTTTTGAGAGAGTGAAAACCTAAAAAAATTATATAGCAAGGAATAAGAAAGTTGTTGGTGACTTCTTGTGAGCTTTCAAAGAATGGTGAAGCCCCTATTTTAAACTTTTGATTTTCATGGATAACCATAATAGAAAATAATAGAAAATAAAGAAGAGTGTGTACACTTAGCTTATGTGCATCTAGGATGAAGAGCACATCACTAAATGAAATATATGTGAGAAATACTTCATCTATCAAGAACCACACCTTATTATATGTATTTACTTTTTAGAAAACTAAAACATAAATATTTTTCCAATAAGAATAAATAACAAGGAAAAATGAAAGATAAAATAAAATTTGTTTGTTTTGAGTATTTGTAGATTTTAGCATCCACAAAATGGCATAAGAAAGCAAGAATCAAACTCTATCCCATAGTGGATTGGTGTTTCTTTGATGTGGAAAGAAGCCCTTTCCCAATATTTGATAAGCTCCTAGATGATGGATGTGGATTCAAATGACTAATATTGTGGAGAAGATTGTGGAGGATTAATACAATGCAGAAGGCCTCTATTTATAACAAAGAAGGATGGAAGAATGAAAAACATGGAGGATGTGGGACAAAACATGAGTGAATGACAAGATGCCACTTGTCAACATGTCAATGGAGGAAGGATGAGCACATTTTGGTCATTGTGCATGATAAATGCTATTATGTGGATTTTGAAATTTGAAAGTTGGCTTGTTGGAAGGAGAAAAGAATGACTTAAATGCCACTTGGCTCAATGCACAAGGACATGTAAAAGGAGTTAAATGCTTTGTTGGAAGGAAAAATCCCATTTTGGAGGGATTTTCAAATTTGGAAGAATATTCTCCTTTTATGCCATGTTGAGAGAAAATAGGGATTTAATAAATCAATTAAATATATTTTCATGTGCAAGTGGCAAAATCTAGAGAATTTGAGTGATTAGGATTAGGATTAATCATGGTTTGATTAATTTAAGTGAAGATTAGGTGATTTTGACTTTTGACTTAGATTTTAGGATTAAAATAAATCAAAATGAGAAGAAAATGATTTTATATTTAATTAAATAAAGATTTGATTTATTTAATTAAAGAGGATGATGTTAGTGTTAAATAAAATAAAGATGAATTTATTTAATCTAAATGGATGACTTTAGGTACTAATTAAATAAAGTGAATTATTTAATTAAAAGAGGGATGTTAGGATTTGATTAAATAAAATTGATTTATTTAATCAAAGAGGTATGTGAGGATTAAATTAAATAAAGTTGATTTATTTAATTAAAGGATGAATTTAACCAAATAAATTGCTTTATTTGATTAACAGAATAATTTGATGTTAATTAGTTAGATTTAGATGCATAATGTCGATTTTGCATATCTACAAAATTTAAACAAAGATGCAAACTTGATTTATAATATCACTAGCTGACTAATGAAGAGAAGAACGAAAGTGTGGAGATGCCAAGTTGATATCAGAACATATTCCCTCAAGAAAGCTTCAACCCTAGAGTGTTCAACCGAGAGAGAGAAAATAGTTGAGAGAGATATTTTTACTGTTGGAGAAGATGCAAACATGTAAAAGGAAAGGGTTTCTTAGAATTTCAAGGGTCATATCAAGATAAAAGAGAATTATTGGGTGAAAATGCATTATAATATTCAATATTAGGTAGCTAAGCGAGAACAACCAAAATTTAGATTGTAAATTTTCACGATATTCTAGCATGTCATGTAGAAATTTATACATCATTCTTACATTATGTAGAAATCCATGTATCATGTAAATGTCTATGTGTTGTGCTCACATCCTAAAGAAATGAATCAAAATTTACCACATGACTCCTAGTTAGTGAGAGGAATTCATTATTAAAAATAAATTTTGTAATCTTGGTATGAAAAAATATTAAGGATCATGTATTAGTGTAACCTAAAAAGAACTAAACAAGTGTATACCAAAGAAAGTGTAAAAATGGAGTACAAAAATTGTAAGGTATGTAGATTTTATCCTTATATTTTGCACCCACTTTAGTAGGGTTATGTCATAGCGTGATAAAGCTAGGTTGAATTAGATAGAAAACTTTTAAAAAAAAAACCATAAGGATACTATAGAGGAAAGATGATACTTCTTTAGGTGAGGAAATTGTGTCCCTAGGCTAAGAATCAAAAAAAAAGAATTAGAGTTGTAACCTTCAAAACCACAATGTTAGAAATAATAATCCTACAAAATAGTTATGTTGGCAAATCATGTAATAAAAAATAGTAGAAGAAATATAATATGGCAAGGAGAAAAAAAAAGGAGAGAAAGTGAATCAAAGAGAATATATAATGGCATGAAGAGAAATGAGGTGTAATAGAATTAGTAGAAAATAAGTTTTATTAGAAATACATGAGAATTAGATAGCTTAATTTATTGCTAGGAGTCATGAAAATGATCGAGTTGTATGAAAGGAAATGGAGGACCAAAAATGGATCAAAAGTGGCTATTTTTTAGAAAATGAACAAAAAATATCTTGGATGAGAATTAAAGATATCCATAATTAAAAAATTAAGATGTGACAAGAATAATATTAGTAGTGATTAAAATATAATTTCTAAATTAATATTTTTTTTAATGGTGGAGATTAATAGGGTCAAATAGAGGTGTCATGTTTAAATAAAAAATCAATCCTATTTAGGGTAGGAAAATATATATTATTTTATAAAATGATAACAGTGACCATTCAAACGAAAATCAGGAAATGTGAATGGAAGCCTCAAGCTTTGTCGCGCTAGGGCAGCCGAGTCCTAGCGCATGCCTGTTCTTGGTTGCTGGTGCACAGGGGGGTGTTGGATGTTGTGTGAGGGGTATGATCTGCAAGGCTCTTTTATTTTGTTTACTTTTTCTTTTTGGTGCAAAAACTTGTGAAGATCAGTGTGACGGGCTTCTCCTTGGCATTGGGTTATTGTTGAGGGAGTTGGTTCAACTACGTTGGGCCTAGTCTTGTGGGGAGTGACAACCCTATTTGGCGGTGATTTATACCCGTGTAGGGTTTTGGGGTGTGGGGTACGAGTTCTCCCTTCATTCCCTCTCCTTTTTTATTTTGGTTTGAGGCAGGGTGGAGATCAATGGTGGGTGGTGTGTAGAAAAGCCTGGGGTAATAGGTTTTTTTTCCTCTTTGTGGCTAAGAGTTTGCATGCCCATTTGGGGTTGTGCATTTGGTTATGGCTCCGTGGGAATCGTCAGAGGCTGCTCATTTAGATTTTCATTCAGTGGTTGGTGCTAACATACCGACCTAGAGTGCGAAGGTTTTTTATAACAATTTGTTTATGCCAGATCTAGGGTATAGCGGAATGGGTTTGTCAGGTGGATCTCAGAAAACAAAAATCAACAGATTCTTGGAATGGTGTAAGGAGTGGTTGAAGCTAGCTATACTAATGGAGATGATTGCAAAGGACATAGATTACTATATGAAGCATTCATTATATTGCAAGTTTCTGGGGATGTGGGTTTCACTACAATTTTTGGATTCTTGGACCCAACAGACTTGGCAGCCAGAGGGAGAGATGGATATAATGCTTCTGGAGAATAACTATTTCATGGTAACTTTTAATTGCATAGCGGATTGGAATAAGGCTTTTGAAGGGGGTCCTTATTTCCATAATCAGGTTGGACTGTTTATTAAACCTTGGCATGCGGGTTTCAACCCTGTGGAAAAGCTTTTGAATCAGGTTCCGGTGTGGGTTTGACTTCCTCAGTTTTTGGTGGAGTGTAGGCGGGAGGATGTTTTTCATTTGGTGGTTTCAAATTTTTGAAAACCAGTTGGTTCTTCGTAGTAGACTCAACTTAAAAAGTTAATGACTTTTCCCCTATTTGTGTAGAGATTGATTTGAGTAAGCCCCTGCCAGATTCCTTGGATATATGTGTGGGTTCGTACTCCTGGGTGAAGTAGTTGTATTATGAGACACTTCCATTTCAATGCCATATTTGCCATGAATATAGTCATCTTCTACAAATATTGTCAAGGGCTAGACTTGTGGAACCTCAGTCCTCTCAACCTCCTCACAACCCACCTAGGGTTGATAAGGGGAAGGACCTCATTCCTGGTGATGGGGTTGGCGTGAATGGTTTCATCCTTGTTAAAGCTCATAACAAGAATTGGGGCCACAAAAAATTGAAGATATAGGAAGAAGATACTTTTAATAGATTTGAGGTTTTAGATGATCTCAGCCAACATGAAGTGAATCCAGGCTTGGTGAATCTGGATCAGGGTGTTCTAAGTACAGGATAGGAGGGTATTTTGTCTGAGGCAACTTAGGACATGCAGGAAGTTAGGGCTTTGCAAATAGATACAAATCATCAAATGGAAGTCTAGTTGGAGTTGGCTCTTGTGGCTAAAGTAGAAAAAGGGGGTAGGGATGGTTCCCCTTTGGCTGTGAATGCAAGTAATGAAGTGGTGAAGAGTAATAAGTCTTCTTCTTCTCACTTGGGTCTTCATCAAAAGGATCCAAAGAAAGGTGTGGGGGAGAAGTCTTCCAAGCTTGGTAGAAAAAAGGATTTGGAAAAGATTAAATTTGTAGGGGAAACTTTGGTGGAGTTAGGGTCTATCAAGACTTTGGATTCTCATTTTTCAAGCCCCTTGAAATGTTTTTTCTATCCTAGAATGTAAGGGGCTTGAACAGTGGTCCTCGACAAAAAGTTGTCCGTGATTTGGTAAGAAGTCAATCTTCTAATGTTCTTTTCCTGCAAGAAACTAAGCTATCAGTTGAGAGTATGTTTGGTTTGATGCCTAAGTTGTGGGGTAGTGGTGAATGCTAGTGCATCGGTTCTCATGGTTCTTCTGGGGGAGTGGCTTGTTTATGGAACCCTCAGAAGATTTGTCCTCTTTGGTGGATGTCATTTAAGTCTTCTATCTCCATGATTGCTTCTTGTTTTGAGATAGGGGAGTGTATATTCTTCTCTAATATCTATGTGCCTATTGAGATCTAGGGTAAGCAACTTATGTGGTCCTATATTAGGTTTGTTTGAAGCATGGTTCCTTACCATCCATGGATTTTGGCTAGAGATTTCAATGCTATTTCTGAGTTGGCTAAGAAGAGGGGTGGTATTGCAAGGCTGGAGCCTTCTACATTGCCACTTTAGGATAATATCTCAGCTCTAAATATTGTTGATATTAAGCCCAAATATGGCTAGTTCACTTGGAATAATCGAAGGGTTGGAAAGGATTGCATTGCAGAATGACTTGACCACTTTTTGGTTTCCTGCTACTGGGTTGGTGGATCGTGGTCCTCTAGCTCTAAAATTTTGGATTGGAGGGGCTCAGATCATTGGCCTATCATGCTTTCTATCTTTTCAGCTCATGTGCCTCAGTCTCCTTCATTCAAGTTCTAGCTTATGTGGTTGCATGTTCCCTCCCTCCATGATTATGTTGTTGAATGGTGGAGGTATGGCAGATCTACCTATGGTATGAAAATGTATACTTCTGCTAAGTTACTTCAATTTTCCAAATCTCAACTTAAATGTTGGAATCGACATTGCTTTGGAAACATTTTTCATGCTAAGGTTATTGCTCAAGGTGAGTTGGATGGTATTATGAGGATGATTAGGGAGGATGGAGAGACTGAAGAGTTGCTTCGGGAAGAGGCTAGGGCTTTGAAGGTGTTGGAGAAGTGTGAGTTGAGGGAGGAATTTTTTTGGAAACAAAAGGCCCGGATTGAGTGGCTTCAGGAGGGAGATAAAAATATTGCTTTCTTCTTCAATTTGGTGAAAGCCAAGAGGCATGAAAATTCTATTTCTGTTTTAGTGAATGACAGGGGTGAGTAGCTTTCCTCTTTTTGAGAGATCTCGAATGAAGCAGTGCAGTACTTTGCTTCTTTATTTAGGGAGGACTCATAGGGGGTTTTGATGAGGAAGCTCAGGTCCTTCCATGTATCCCTTCTTTGGTTTCTAGAGAGATGAATGAGCATCTTATGAGTGATATCTCACTTGAAAAGTTGGAGGGGACAATGTTTCAGATGAAGAAGGGGAAAGCTCCAGGCCTTGATGGTTTCTCGATTGAGTTCTTTCAAGAATTATGGGATATTATCAAATTGGACTTGTTAGCAGTTGTATAGGAGTCTCAGTCGAATAAGCAAATGTTACAGGCTCTAAATTCTACCTTCCTTGCTCTCATCCCCAAGTGCGAGGGGGCGGATAGGTTAATGCAATTTTGTCCTATCTCTCTTTGCAATGTGATTTATAAAATTATCTCTAAATTGATTGTTGAGAGGTTGAAAAAATGGTTTAAAGTGTTGATCTTTGAGGAATAGAGTGGTTTTGTGGCGGGTCAGCAAATTCTGGATGGGGTGGTTATCTCAACAAAAACCATTCATTCTATGGCCAACTCCAAAGATAAGGCAATTTTTATCAAGCTGGATATGGCTAAGGCATATGACAGAATTCGGTGATCCTTTCTTCAGAGGATTCTTGGTGCATTTGGTTTTGGGGAGGAGTGGATTCAATGGGTTATGAATTGTGTTACTTCGGTCTCCTTTTCCGTGCTAATAAATGGTGAGCACTCAAAGCTTTTTGGTGCCTTTCAAGGTCTATGTCAGGGAGACCCCCTCTCTCCTTACTTGTTTCTTCTTCTTGCTGAAGGTCTAAGCCATCTGATGAGAAGGAATGTGGAGTTGGGGCTCATTTTGGGATGGAGATGGGGAGGTGGTTTACCACTATAGTCTCATTTGTAGTTTGTGGATGACACTGCGGTGATGGGTATGGCTTCAATCAGGGAAGCTAAAATTTTTTGAAAGGTGTTAGATGTTTATCTTATTGCCTCAAGTCAATTGATCAATGAAGATAAATCCTCCATCTTTTTCTTCAATACTTCAGGGCCCATTCAGAGGAGGATTTCTCATATACTGAGATTTCAGATTGGGTCTCTCCCTTTGACCTATCTTGGTATTCCTATCTCTATTGGAAGACTGTCTAGGGATTCTTGGTAGAATATTCTAGACAAATTTCATGTGAGAGTTAATCATTGGACCCATAGATGGTTGTCTTTTGTGGGTCGTGTTCAATTGCTCAAGTCTATGGTGCAGGCTCTCCCCATCTATAGATGTATGATTCAAGTAGCTCTAGTGAGTTTTGTTAAGGAATTTGATTCTATTGCAAGGCAGTTTTATGGGATGGAAGTTTGATATCCTCTAAATGGAGCCTTGTCAGATGGGACACTGTTTGCAGCCTAAAGTAGTTTGAAGGTCTTGGGTTAAGGTAGTCATCTTTGTCTAGGGTGGCACTGGCTACTAAATTGTATTGGTGTTGGTGTGTGGAGCAGGATCAACTTTCGGCTAGAATATTATCTCATAAGTATTTCTCAGGGATCCCACAGATGGATATTCCTCAGTATCTCCTGGTGGGGAAAGGTTTGGTGATTTGGGGTACACTCAAGAAAGGTGTCGAGCTCATCAAGAATGGCTTATTTTGGATTTGCAAAAGGGGGATGGGGGCTCAAATTTGGTTTGATTCTTGGAATGGTTTTCCCCCCATTGTTACTCAGTTTCTAAATTTGTTAACTTTGTGCCAGAGGTTTCTTGAAGCTGGATGGTCAAGGGTGAGTGACTTTAAGTCTTCATCTTCTGGTGATCAATTGATGGTGGTGAGAAGGAAGAATCCTGATGAGTGGCTTGATGTTGGTATGGAGGAGGAATGTGTTGAGTTGCATAGAATCCTTTCTAGTAGATGGTGGAGTTCCCTCCAAGAGGAGGATGTTCTTTCTTGGTCTCCTAATCCTAAGGGTTTCTATACTATTGCTTCTAGATATCAAGGGTTGTTATCTCATAGGTTGGACGGGGCAGAGGTTCACTGGTGAAAGAAAGTGTGGAACAAGTTTTCCTAGCCAAAATGTAATTGCTTTATTTGGACTTTGGCCTGGAATAGGTGCTTGACTTGGGATAGTATTTGAAAGAGGGGATTCCAAGCCCCTTCTATATGTGTTTTGTGTGGGGCTAAGGAGGAGGATTCTTCTCACTTGTTTTTTCGTTGTCCCTTTGCTTTGTAGCTTTGGTATTTTTGGTGGGAAGTTTGGAAAAGCCCCTTCTGTCCATGCTTCCTCCCTAGTCGAGTTCTGGAATAGTTTTGGTAGACCTCCTTCTATGACATCTTTCTTGCAAGATGTGTGGTATGTTGGGGCTACCTTCATACTATGGCAGATTTGGTTGAATAGAACCATAGAATTTTTCATGGTGAAAAGTTGTTAATCCAACAAGTTTGGAAAAGAATTAGGGGTATGATTCAAGAGATGGTGGAAGCTTAGTGTGATGTGGTGTTTCCTTTAGATAAAGGGGGGTGCCGAGAAGGTGGATAGATTGGGGATCCAGCGATTGTCTTCGGCTTCAACTTGCATTAGGAGAGGAAGGTGGGGGAAATAGAAAGTTCAAAGGATGGGAAGCTGATTTCCCCTCCAGCTAGAATTTTGAAGATCAATACTGATGGTTCCTCAAGAGGCAATCCTAGGCCTGCTGGGATTGGAGGAGTTGGCAGGGATTTTTCAGGTTTAGTGGTTTTCTTCTTTTCTGTTCATGAAGGGATACAGTCTTTCAACCTTATGGAAGGTTTGTCGATCCTCTACACTTTAGAGTGGGCTTATGCTTTGGGATGGTGCAGGGTTATTTGTAAATCTGATTCATAGGTTCTGATTGATTTGATAAATAAATGAATAGTGTCTGATGTGAGTTGGCAGTTGTATAGGATGGTGCAGTAGATTCTGTAGATTAATTATGTGATGGAGATGGTATATTTTGTCCATATTCTAAGAGAATGGAATAGGGCAGTCGACTATTTGGCTAAGTGGGCTTCTGAGAATCTAGATGGTTGGAAGATTGACAGGTGGGAGCAAGTTTCCTAGGAGCTTCGTCATGACTTGGAGAGGATCATTTCCAAAGATCAGGATGGTAACGGTAGAGGATGTTGATGTTTCTTGCATTTTTTTTATTATTTCTTGTGATTTTCTAGGGCCTCAACCCTTGGTATTGATGTAATCCTCTTTTCTGAATTTCAATAAAGTTTTTACTCCTTTTTATATATATAAAAAAAAGTGACCATTCCACCTTAGGCCTCAAATTTTACTCACAATTTTTCATTTCTAATTTCGGTTGGACCATAAAATGAAATGAATGTGGTAATATAATTTGCAATTTTGTAGAACTAAAAGTTATCTTTCCAATTTATATAATATTGAACATATTTAATTCGATTATTATATTTATTTTTTATTTTCTAGTGAATATTGGTTCTTCAGCAATTATGAAACTCTTTGTTTTGTATGGTTGGAAAAATAATTTAATTGAATTTTTTGAAAAATATATGTGCACTAAGCATTGATGTTCTTATCTCAACAAAAAAAAGTTAATTTGGATCAATACAAAAAGGGCAATTTGTTACTAAAGTAACCAATGTCTGAATTATAATTAATCTCACTTCAAAAATTTATTAAAAAACTTATGCAACATAAAATTATGAAATATTATATGTGCACTAGACATCGATGTTAGAAATTTACATTTACAAATTTATTTATTTATTTTCCTACAAATAAAGTTATGTTTTATTGAAGTAACATAACTTTTTAGAAATATTGTTAACTATAAAAAATAAGTTATTAAATGTTATGAAAAACCCTCAAAAATTATTTCTTAAAATTGTAAAATATATATGTTTATAATCACTAGTTAATGTCATCTTTGAATTATTAATGGTTTGGTTGATATAGGTGTCAAAAAGTGAAAAATTGGTAAAAATTATGATTTCAATGTAGTACTTTGACCAAAAATTAGTCCACACATTATTGTGGAACATCCCACCTACAAATGATACTTGCATAGATATCTTAAATTTAAAAGACAAATAGATATATCAGCCTTGAGACACCTATCTATGGTAAATAACAAATTCAATATAAATGACTTGAGACATATATGTCTAATTGTCTTTTAGATAGTTGTATTTAAGATATCTATATGAAATTTACCATAAAATATTAAATATTTATTCATCATTTACTTAAATTTACATATTAATCATAGATTATGGTGTGAGTTCATAAACCCCACAATAAATTAATATGTAGGTTTAAGTGTTGCATTCCAACATTTTTTTTTCTCTATTCATATACAAAGACATGACTATATAATCACTTTAATGTTGACACACCACTTCTATGCATTCATCATTTTTTGCTTACACATTAGGGGTGGTAATATATGATGTGAGAATAAGGACCTCTTTCAATAAAAGTAGTTTAAAGTAGATGAATGTTTATTAAATGGATGTAGTGTTATATCACCAAATCAATATTATTTTTTGAGCTATTTATAATGTAAGACATTATTATATGGTAACATTAACATTTGGAGAGCATATATTCATTATTTACATATTTATGATTACATAAATTGTTATTTATGATGTATGATTAAAGATTATTTAGAAATAGGGTTGGACCCAAATTAATATAATAAATGAATTTATAATTGAATTGAATTCACTTTTTATTTTTTACTTACATATAATATGTTATTAAAACTCAAGTCATAACAATGATAAATAAATATAAGCATTAATCATTAAATTTAATCTTTTTTTTCTTACGTATAATGTAATATTTTTCAAGTCATAATAATGATAAATAAATGTAAGCATAATCGTCAAATTTAATCAATATTTCCATTTTATTTATATATAACATAATTTGAAAATTCAAATTTTAATTATATAAATTTAGAAAAACACTTATGTGTTTGAAGTAAATTCATGAGTGACTGGATAATTTTAGTGTTGATGTATATTATATTTAAAAAATATGTACTATTAATAAGTCTAAGGGGTTGAGATTGATTGATTAAAGCATTGAGTTCTTATTGTGGAGATTAAAGTTCTAATCTCAAAGCGACATCAAATATGAAATTCTAAGTTGAGATTCTTGGTCTTCCATAATTGTCTCCTAATCCGAGGTTTCTAAATAAACAAATTTCTAAATTGTGACACTTAAACTTTCATATATGATTTCTAATGTGATTGTTGAAAAAAAAGTAATATTAATCTCATTAGAAATCAAAATAATTATCAAATGATTTTTAATAACATGAATTATAAATCAAATTAATTAGAAATTAGAAATGAAAAGTTAAGAACTTTCTTATATTATATAATAATACACCTAGTTATGAAATCAGCTTAATGACAATTTTAATATAAAAAATCTATAACAAATTTTATAAATATTTTAGTTTGATTTTTGTGAAGGGTAAAAATTATTTAGAAGATGTACACTTTAGTACTTAGGGTACGGATTTTCCCCATCAGCATATGCGGCATCACATTATTCTATTGAATCATTTACCACCTTATTTACTTAAACCCGGCCATAAATACCGGCTATAGATAATTAATCGTTCGAAAAAACAATAGTCAAATTTGGAACACTGATATTTATGAGCGAATGACTTGGTCGTTCCTACTTAATCTAATCACGAGGCTCCTTGATCGTGGCAAAGATATTGACAATGAAGGAAACAAAACTTAATTTTAAACAGTTTGACGTAACTTAATCAAGAGAGCCAGAGAGTCAACATAAACAACTCTCCAGTTTCTCATTATAAAATTTGCCACAGGCCTCATTTGATTAAAGTAGACGGTGATTAAAAAATGACGAATTGGAGGGGAATCATCCACATTAATTAGGCTTGGAGAACATTTTCAATGGTGATTTACAGCTAGAAAGGAGATTGCTCTTACATGACGTATATAAGCATTGGATTGTCCTGCTTTAAAATCGGTGACCCACAAATAAAAAAAAAAAAAATTTCTCCCACGCGCTTTGATTGTTAAAGAAGTCCCCTTCTGACACGAGAGCGACGGATGCATTACTGTTCAAACAAGAAACTTTTACCTAGCCTACCGCACAGCCATCAATTACTATAAATAATCGGTATGTAAGCCAGTTATCTCACACCAGGGAAGATGGACTCGAGAGGAAAGATGAAGTTCAGTATCGAATCCTTTGTGGTTTTGATTGCAGCCTGTGTTTTGGCTGCAGTAATACCATCTGATGCCACATACCATAGTAGTAATCCTCCTCCAAAGGCATACTACTAC
>VDFB02006893.1:0-61316 GCA_007258455.2 Sequoia sempervirens | reverse complement strand
TGAAGAAATTTTTCAAAATTCAAGAGCTCAGTTTGCTGGTTACTCATCAAATTTTTCAGACCAGCAACATAAACCCTTGCTTTTTCATCCAAAAGATCAAATTTTTCAAGAAGGCCAAGGTTTTCAAATTTTCAGCCATCTGGGTCTTATCACCTCATTCTTCTGAAGAAATTTTCAAGAACTTCATCAAGTTGCAGCAGCTGCTTTTTGCTTTGCATGTCAGTGAAATCCTCAGTGCATTCAGTTTTTAATCATCTGGGTCCTCTCAAATCAATCTTCTGAAGAAAACCCATGTCACAGTTTTTTTTAAGAAAATTTCAAATTCCAAGGTTGGCTGCTTTTTCAATTAGCCATCAGTGTTTTTCAAATCTAATCAACTGGGTTCATGTCTAAGTGTATTTTGAACAAAACCCAGGTGCCAGCTTTTTTTGTGAAAAATTGAAGAAATTAGGGTTTGCTACTTTTTTAGTCTAAAATCAAAATTTTCAAAAACGGACGATTTGGGTTGTCTTGCAATGAAATTCCGAGCAAAACCCATATCTCAGAAAATTTTCGAAAAATTTGTCCGTTGAAGGAAGAAAAATCAGCATTCTAAAAATAGTAAGTTTCTCAAAACTTGTCTAAACCTAGGCGAGTTTACAGTCATTCTTCAAGGTTTCCAAAATTGAGTACACTCCCAATGTTTTCAAGACTGAATTAGCTCTCTATCATGATTACATCAAAACAGCTGAGACAAACTTGCATCATATTAAGCCGGTGTTTGATCTACACACTTTGGAGAGTGCAGACAACAATACCATCAGAAATCTGGGACACTCTGGACTTGCAGCAGCGTCTATTCCTATATCAGCTCAGAGTCTCGAGTTCGTAATCGCTTGCATCAAGCATTACAACCCGGCTACTAGGGAGATTCAATCAGTTGATGGCAGATTGATTTGCAGTTTGAAGCCTGATATGATCGAGAAGTGTTTTTCTATTCCCTTTTGGCCTAAAAGTGTCACTATCTCAAAGGGTGAATGTGAAAGGATACGGGAAATGCACAAAGACAAGTAGAGTAAGAAGATTGCACAAAGGTAGATGAAGGAGAAACATAAGACTTTGCCTAAGAATGTCGGGCGAGGAGAGTTCAAAGATGAGATTGCCATTATAATCACCTTGCTCAACAGGGTAACTGGATCAGAAGATGCTACCAAGTTTCAGCCTTGGATGTTTTACTCCATACCCCACATCATGAAGAAGACTGAGTTCTATGATTGGCCTACCTTGATCAGTGACAACCTTCATCAATAGATAACAAAATACTTTCAGTTTCATGAATTCCATATGGGTTCTTACCTAGTCTACCTGGTGGCCTATCAAGGTCAATTCAGAGGGTTGAACACCGAGGGATCATTGAGCATACAACATATCTATAACTACTATCCTCAGTTGGAATTCACAAAGTCACTGCATCATTACAAGAGGGTGAATGAGGCTTTTCTGATGTACACAGTGCGGGACTTGGACAATGAATTGCACATCCGTATCTATTCAGTTGCCAGGACAGCGATGGCGGAGTGGGCTGATTGGTTCATACAATTTCCTACTTTCACCTATCTTAGGGTCTATGGCTATTCAGGTGCCCTGCTCATGCTACCAAGGTACCCGTCAGACGAGGTCGTCTTCATGGAGTTCTTAAGGCAGACCCACGATGTCCACGCATTTTTAAGGAATAGAACTCAATTTTCCATTGGGACTAGGAATCTATACATGCAGGACATCAGTGGATGCTAAGACAATAGGAGATGAGTTAGAAAAACTTGGTCTCAAGGCTTACAGCGAGAGACGATCTTATGACCCTCATGGTGTCTATGCTGGTTGACTTGAGAAAAACTATGCTCATATATCCGCCCTTGAATATTTTTTGGCTAATTGTATAGATGAGTTTGAGGTGTGAAGGCATAGTTATAGCAGGCTCGCTCTTCACCAGATGAAAGACTGCTTATCAGAAGACATAGAAGGGTTGTCAGATAATGATGAGGATGTGCTTCTCCCAATGTATGCTCAGAAGCGAATTGAAGATCAGCCCCTTTCTCAAGTTAATTGGGCTAATAAAGAGTCCCTCTCAGTTGAAGACAGGACAAGACAAGTCCTTGAACATAGCAAGGTTTTCCTAATCCTTAAGAGGAAAAACTCCATTCTAGTAGCAGAGCTGCCAAGGACACTTCCCTCTTCCTCCAGAGCACAGTCAAAAGGGAAGGGCATAAGTCAGTCTCAAGAAGGCGTCAAAGGTGGTAGATCAAATAAAATGTAAGAAGAAGGTTAGACTTCTTAGGCATAGTCATATAGGAGCAACCTACAGTTGTAACAGAAGCTCCTCTTGACGAACCCATACCTTAGAAAGAAGTAAAGGAGCCACCTTTAACACATGTTTTTGTACCTTTGATAGAGTCTTCACCAATTCACATCGACCTTGATATTGAAGATGATGAAGAAATTGCAATTGTACCTCCTAAGGAAGTTAGTAAAGATACTACCGTGTCTTGGCTTGAGAACTCCTTGGGAAGGGTGAGAAGAAGACCTTCATATCAGGTAAATTTTGATGATTTTGACAACATCTATCAGGAACCTCCTAAGAAGAAAGCAAAGAAGCAAGTTCACTTTGATAGGAATCCTGATGGTGAGATGGTTATAGAGATTGCCGCACCTCCCATAGATAAGAACAGGGATGAGGTGAATATGGATGACTTCGTGATGGTCAAGGCTAATCTTGGTAGAAATACCAGACATACGGATGTCAGTTTGTTCAGAGTTGTGTCCGAAAACCTTCAGGAAAGAGTGCTCAAGGATGGAGAAGACAAGGCAGCCCTCAAGGCTGAAATACAACAACTCAGGCTTTATATTTCTAACCTTGTTCATGGTTCTTCACAGGTGACCCAGCTGCTGCCCCAGGTTTTAGAGACACTAGCTGATCATCATCAGTTGAGACAGCTGGTCATTTGTGGGAAAGAAACTCAAGAGTGGATCGAGAGTTTCATTGTCAGAGGAAAAGAGATCTTGGCACAGATGTTTCAGTTGAGAGAAAATGCTCATGAGCTACGTCAAGGTATCCAAGGGTTTGAACAAACAGTGGCTGAAGTAAAACCAAGGCATGAAATCATCATTGCTGATTTAGATACAGCCTATGGTTCAGCAGTTTCAAAAGAACACAAGGGGCAGATCCTTGCTTGGAGAGAGCGTCATGTTTTCAAAGTTAAAACTTACAAGAGGATATCCAAAGAGTTTATTGCCTACAGACAAAGGTTGATCGAAGCTCTTCTTTTCATCAGTGAGTTTGTCACAAAGATTCCTTCTCGGTACAGTCGTGAAGATGGTTCCTACGTCGGGCTTGATGAAGTGCAAACTCAATTTCAGAGTGTTGTTCGCAGCTGTGATAGCAGCAATCCAGTTGGTGGGAGAATGAGTCATATTTCGATGATGTCAGCAAAGTTTGAAAAGGCAGCCAATGAGGTCGAAGATTTCTTGAGATTAGTTGCAGATGGTGAAGATATTTTAGAAAAGTGGTGTTTTGCTATTGATGCATAGATGCACAAAACCGGGACACAATTTCTAACTTTCTAGTGGATGTGATCGAGCTTTAAAGCAACTTTCTTCCCGCTTTCTTTCTATTCTTGGAATAATTCTTATCCATTCTTTGAGAAGAGAAAGAAGATAAAATGTAATAGTTGGCATTTCTCGCTTTTTCTACTTTCTTAGGTGTTAGATGTTATCTTCTTTCTAGATTTAGAAATAAAGCTTGCTTGCTGAGCAAGCCCTAGATTGTGAAAGCAAGGAGATTTTAGGGTTCCCTACTCCTCTGCTTGCCTATAAATAAGAGCCTTTGCTCATTAGTTTTCTTTGACCATGCTAGTGATAACAAAAACGAGCCTATTGTGCCTTCTATTTGTTATTCAAGTGTTGTTCAATTGTTTTATGATAGCAAATTGTTGTGAAAGCAAGGAGATTTTAGGGTTCCTTTACTCTTGCTTACCGAGCAAGCCCTAGATTGTGAAAGCAAGGAGATTTTAGGGTTCCCTACTCCTCTGCTTGTCTATAAATAAGAGCCTTTGCTCATTAGTTTTCTTTAACCATGCTAGTGATAACAAAACGCTGAGCCTATTGTGCCTTCTATTTGTTATTCAAGTGTTGTTCAAATGTTTTATGATAGCAAATTGTCGAGTCTCTTTTAGCTAGCAAGGAGTTATTGTAATTGTTGTTGTGTAAGAACAAGATTGCAAGCCTCTTTAGCTGCAATTTCTTGTTCCAGGTATGTTAGTAGTAGATTTTGTTCCAGAAGTTTGAGAAATAAAATCATGAGCCTCCTTTGCCTTGGTATTATGTCTCAGATTTCCGTTATTTGTGTTCTGCTTTAATGATTTTGATTTCAGCTTACATTGAAGTGTGTAGATGTTTGTTGAGAAAGAGTTTATTGAAGCATTTTGTTAGAGAATCAACCTTGTTCATTTCTAGTTTCTTTTGCTCTGCGTATTACTTGAGAAGCTAGAAACATCTTTAGCTTAAGTTAGTCGTAGTTGAAGTTCTTAAATCAGAAAATCTCAGCTGCGGCATTTGTGTTTAATAAAGCTTGTGCTCTAGCTGATCAAAAAGATAGGCAACTTAGTTTTTAGTTTACTTTCTTTCAACACCATCAACAAGAGGGAGCTTCCCCTCCTAATTTGAAGAGCAGTTTTACTGTGCATAGCTGTCCGTTTCAAATACGCATTCCAGAGGTGCGAATTTAAATGCCAACAAATATGAGAAGTCCTGATCTAATCAAACACAAATTTGCCATATCTTGTTAATAGCAAGGAAAAACTTTCTTTCTATTGTACGGTTAATCATTCACATTTATATGACAAAAAAACTGCAATAACTGTTTTAGATACTGGCAAGTCACAACATGTAGAAGAAGAGGTTGTCACCTTCCATGACATGTAAATACTAAATAGCTAAAATATTCATTTTACTGAACATTTTATCTTTTGTTAGGATTTAACAGTATGTTTTATTGCTCAAGTTAGAAATTTTATGCAAGATCCCTTCAATTCCAGCAAATTATAACAACCCATTCACATAAGAATTTCATACGGTTCATGCATAGAAGCAGATAGGATGGAAAAAGTGTCTGAATCTCCCCATCCTATGAGGTACCATGAACAGATGTTTGGAGAGAGATACTATGGGTTATGGAATCTCGTTGTAAGAGAATGTTCCTGTTCCAAGAAGATCTATCTATGGATATTGATTGATGAGCTATGGAGAACTCTTGTTTATAGAGTCAAACAAACAATTAGTTGGGATTAAGCAAAAAAGTATAATGAATACTACTTTTTTTAATGTATAAATGCATGCCTGCAATTGAGATACTATTTTGACTCTAGGGAATATTTTGAATCTCATGCTGCTTTAGTTGCCAAGAATGCTCTTTACATTTGGTTTCTATGCATTTGTGATATAGCTGGACTGGTTTTAGTGAGCTATTGCCAGTGCTTGGTCAGTGACAATTCTTATACTGATATTTCAATGTTGATTGTCATTATTCACCCTCTGAGTGTGTCTGCTTAATCTGTGATGCCCCCATCCTAAAAATCCTTGTGATTTGTTTTAAGAAGGGTAATTTAATAATAAAATAGAAACAAAATTAAAGTTTATGTTTTAATAAAGGTTAAGGGGCATGTGAAAAGTTATGTCCATTAAAGGAAAAGGGTATATAAGGCAGATGGAGCAAGGAGAAGGACGAATAAATGAATGGAATACATCTTTTATTATTTGATTATTACTCCTTGGAGCATGGAACTGCAGTTCAATCCTTAAGGTCTGGAATTAGAGGAGGAAAACCCCTAATTCAGATCTGTGGCAATCTCACCCAGAGATTGCTTGGAAGTTTCATGTGTTGACAGTTAGAATTGCTGTCAATAACTACTGTACTCTTTTGGAGACTTTTTAAAGACATTCCCATTAATTGTAATTTGCTGCAGATTAAAAGTTAACTCATTAGCTGCTCCTGAAGATAAGCCTGAATTCTTTGAGCAGAATTCTAAATATAATATCAATTGTAGAATTGACATATTAACTAAAATTTCTGAATCAATTTTATCCAGAAGCAATAAATATTAATATTTTATTTATAAATTGAGTAAAAATTATCATAATTATGTGCGTGGGGTTTGATTTATACAAATTTTCCAAACGGGTCATTACAAATGGTATCAGAGTTGGATCCTCTCAGCTTGTGAAAGAGGCCATAGAGAAGTGACGATCATCTATATTATCCATAGCTGTTTGAATGTTTGAAGAAGTTATAGCCAAGGAAAGGAATCACCACCAAAAAATGTCCACAGAAGGAAGAGTTCGCAGATTTTGTATTCACCAAGCAAAAAGCTCCAGAGTCTAATTGCAGCCAAGGAATTGCTAATTAGCTCTGCCAAAAATGTTGGTCATTTGAATTGGAAAAAGGTTTGTCCCCTAAACAAGATTTAAAAGTACAAGCCACCAAAAGACAAAGAAGATCACAAAAGTTTGCAGGCCACCGTTGGAGGAGAAAAAGAAAAGGTTTAGATATATCTGTATGGGCGCAATTTAAAGGAAATAAGCAAAGTAAAGCTGTCCATTGGAAAGCTGCTATGGACAAGAAGAAATCATTGGCCAACCGTTGGAGGAGAAAAATAAAAGGTTTAGATATATCTGTATGGGTGCAATTTAAAGGAAATAAGCAAAGTAAAGCTGTCCATTGGAAAGCTGCTATGGACAAGAAGAAATCATCGGCAAAATAGTTAAATAGTATATTAGATTGTATCATTTTATATTTCCAGAGATTCACTGTTATAAGGGGATCACTCATTATATGAAATAGCTTCATGATTGCGTTTATCACTCAGTCAAAGCTTAAACATTCTTGGTTGCAGTGAACATCCTTGTAAGTTGGTCGTGTTAGATAAATTCCAATAAACAGTAGTCAAATCTTAGCCTGCCAAATAAAGTAGTAAATATTCGATTGAATATTGGGAGGGTGTTGAGAAGATAAGATAAGAGAGCATCTTGTTAATATTGTCATTATATCCTACACACTATTAGTGCTTTGGGAGTCTACATTTCATATCCACTCTAAACATATGGGTTGTGGTTGCCACTTAGAGCATACAAATTGCTTTTTAGATCGTCCTAGTTGCTGATCCAAAAGTTAGCACATCAGGTATTAGGACCCGATGAGTGACATTTAGCTGTAAGTTAGTGAATTGCTATGGTAGCTTATTAAAGGATCTATTCGGGTGTTGGGATTTCAAACTTATATCAGAATTGGATCATTTAAATCCATTATCATAATTGACTGATTTGACACACAAAAGACTTGAGTAGTTATTTCTGAATTTCAGTATTACTGTTAGCATTTAGTGGTTGGAATTTGGGCAGACATATTTTACATTGCTGGTGGGTCTAACCAACAATCTCTATTAAGTTGTCAAATACCATGAATTTTCGATTGGGGGCATTACAATGGTATTAGAGTTGTGTCTTCCGAACCTGTGAAAGAGAAGTTAATCCTATGATGCAAAAAAAGAAATCATTCCATATAAGCTAAGTTACCGGTTCGGGTTCGAGGGTTCAGTTCACGGATTTGATCAAAAAAAATTTTGAGGTTGGGTTCGTCCATACAAAAACATATAAAAATAAAAAATATATACATATTTACAATAGTAATTAAGTTCAAAATACCACACATAGCATCATATATTGTATAATAAACAAAACCACCATAAAAATAAAAAACATTTGAATGTCAATTAGTCAAACTTGAATGTTATGATATATTATAATATTATATATTATATATTAAAATTAACGACATTGCTGCATTTCTCCTTGTAGCTAAGCATCAGGGAAGATTGTTCAATTGGATGATGATATTATAGATGAAGACTTGTAGGCAAATTTGGAAACTTGGACTTGGAGAGTACATGGCAAATCAAATGAATTCAATGGGAGTTTGGGGGCAATGCCCCTCGCAAGGGTCTAGAGGCAGCGCCCCTTCTAAGGGCAATGCCCCCAACGAGGTCGAGTGGCAGCATCCCTCATAGGGTTCGAGGGCAATGTCCCTACGTGCTCCCTATCGCAATACAAGGCAGGGTCAAGGGGCAGAGCCCCTGCTACCAAGCCCAAATAATGACTTTTAAAACCACACAAACCTTCATGTGTACATCATTTTGCATTCACAATGAGACCCAAATTAAGACCTTTGAAGCCACACAAACCTTCATGGCGGACATAATTTTAGGGTTGGGGGGCTTTATCTAATATTTATGTCGAAAAAAAGTAAAAAGAAATTAAAAAAGTCAGATTTTTTTTGAAATACGCCTCGGATCCGCTCGGGTTTGGTAGGGCCAGACCTTGTCCGGACCCACAGGGAACCGTACCTAGACCTTGGACTCAGGCTGGACCAGATTGGGACCCAGGCCTAGGTACCTGTGGACCGGTAACATAGCATATAAGTGACAAAACAAGTGGATAATACAATGCTCTCAAAAATCAGATTAGTAGCACACAATGAATGTTTTGTTGGATTTGATGATAGACCTCTACTTCCCACTTTCATTCACAGATAAGAACAAAAGTCCGAACCAAGGGTCATCTAAAGAAACTAGATTTAAAATTCGCATAACTTGGTGGTTGTAATAAATGAATATTAATCAAATTCTAGTTCAAATTACTCTGAAATGGCTTCCAAAGGCAATACTAATGGTCAAACAAAACTATTTGTTGGCTATGAAGATGATCAAGGTGCTAATGGCAGATTAGGTAATGAAATTATTGAGCTTGATAGCAACAAATATGGCAATTTTGATTCTTCTTGCTTTGGAGATGGCAACCTAAATTATCATATTCAAGTTGGCACTTTTGGTGTGCAATGCAACAGTAATACAGAGGCCAACAATTCACCAAATTTTTTAGTTATTGAATCTAGTGCTGGTCCCAAACAAGTGATAGAAGAGGAGTGCATTCATATTGCAAGAAGCATATTTGATGGATTTGATGATGACTATAATCTCACAAGCTTGTTCGCAAAATGCAAGGATGATAGTAGGAAGGAAAGTGAACCAAATTTTCTCATACAATTCAATATTCATAAAGATATTGACAGACGAATAGAAAAATCTCTATCTGAGTTCAGTATAAATTCTAAATTTGATGGAGGTGGGGATGTCCATACTTTAGCTAGTGGAAGTGATGGTTCTACTTTTGAAACTCATGGTGACCATTTTGAAGAGCAATATTTGGAATTTGAGAATACAACAAATAAGATTACTAGAACAAGCAATGATTTTTATGATGACCACCCCATGGATCCTAAGCTATCCAATGAAATGAGAGAAGAATTTTGTGATATTTCTGGAAACTCTTTGATTGGATCAGTTGCAAAATGTGAGAACCTCAAAAGTAGACCAAAAAGATATAAAATCATTTTAGAATAAAACACTGCATTTAAGGTCACATATGTCTGTCATGCCTTTAATCCTCATCTCAATATATGGAAAGTGCACTTTCCTACTTTAATTCAAAGAGATATCCGTGAAATTGTGCAAAGGTTGGGCCAACCCAATTAGTTCTTTGTAGATGCAGTTGATGTAAGAGACCTAGTGTCTCTCAACCCCTGACTATAGTTGGATATGAAGATTTTGTTTGTGTGTTTTGTCGTTTTGTAATTTTTTTGTGGTTTTTGCAGTATAATAAAATGGTGCGATTTTGGAAATAAATGCTTGAAAAATATAAATAAAATACCAGCATACTAGATATGAAAGAATACAACTTATAATTGGAAGACAGATGATTTATTGCTCTTTTAGAATGATTACAACTGTGAGATTTCAACATGCAAATAAAAAGGCAAGCTATTTATTGAAGAACCTGAATAAGCTTGCAGCCGCCTGTGAAGAAGCCTGAGATGGTACAACTAAATGAATGAAGGCAATCTCCCACCTCGTAATTGATGCTAAAGCTTCACAAACCCTAGGGCCACCTCTGGTAGATGAATCGACGAAAAAGGCAAGACGTTTTGCCTAAGGAAGAAGGTACGACCTTGCTGCTGTAAGGTACAGCCAACAAACCAACAATTAATAATTTTGTACTACTTTGAAATGCATGCCAAATGAAGGATAATAAATGGCCACTGACAGAGATTTCCTTCTAGAAGAAATTCGAACCAAACCCCAATCTATATCTTCACCAATAAGCTCTGTAATGACTTCTGAATGAAGCCACTCAATTGACAATCTTTAGCTGATCTTTCACAGCCTCAGTATGCCTGATTCTGAAGAGTTGACGTTCTCCAAAACTTGATTGCAGAAACCCTTGTTTCTCCAACTCCAATGCTCTCAGAGAGAAAAAAGACAAAATTCGAATAATCATATCATAATGAGTTCTATTCTGTCTTTGAGAAATAAATACCTCTCTCACAAGTTCGACCCCCTCAAAAAATCAACTTCAATGCATTTAATAATATAATAAGTCACCCTTTTTGAAACTTAGGCAAATTATTAATAAATGGCGTGCCCTTTTATAAATGAGTAATAAATACTCATTTGATATTAATATTACTCCTCAATTATAAAGTATTAAATACTTTATAATTCGCCATTTAATTAATACTTTAATATTTCATTAAAGTGACTTTATAATATAAAGTCATGATAATAATCATTTAATTATTATTAAATGCTCCATTATTCTTCATTGGCTCATCAAACTGTCAAACTGGGTCGAAATTGAGATGACCAACTGAGCCAGGTGCCCTGCTCGAAATAGTAACCCCTGTCTGCCTGACTTACTATAAATAGTAAGTGCTTGAATATCAATTTGTGAGTTTCTGCCAAGGCCCAAACTTGAATCAACTGATGGAGTAATGTCCCAAAACGTAGGATAACTGCCAAAAGCAACCCTCTAAATGCATCTGTCAGCCTACGAGGGTCTGAATGATAGGCTAACCCCTCAATCACCTGAACTGCCTAGGAAGGGGACATTACAGTTGATGTCACAAGGGAAATTGATCTTTGGATTGATGCTTCCTTTACTTGGTTTCCAACTATGTTATTGCAAGATTTCTTTTTGTTTATGCTTTTTGAGGATGAGAGAAAATTCATCTTAAATTACAGAACTTGCCAGTTTCCAACTTTTGGTTTTGTTGTTGAGCGTTATAGGAAATACAAGTACACAAGCTAGAAGAAGGCTGGACAATAAATTGTCCTCATACTTCAGAGGATACTATCAACCTTATGACACTAAAAAACTATATTGGCAGCCTAGTTGAGGCAAGTATAGTAACAACTCTTTAGGGACATCACTAAAGTATAGAGTCAGACATAACCAAGAGGTCCAAGACAATTAGAGAAGCAACACTTGGTGTAGAGTTTCTGATTCCTAACTATATTTGAGTGTCGAAGCAGAAGCTAATCACATCATAAGGAGGATCGATTTTTAGGAATTACAAATCTCGAAGGTTGATTTGGGATCCTAGTAACTTCAAGAGCATCCTAGCTTGCAATTGCTTGAGGACAATCAATCTCGGGAAGGGTAGATTGTAATTCCCTTTCCTTAAAAACCTTGCAATTTCTTTTAAGAAGCATTGGTTAATAATAAAACAAAATTCCAATTGAAGTTAAGTTTTATTAAAAGTCAAGGGGCATGTGAAAAGCTATGACCATTAAAGGAAAATGGCATATAAGGAAGATCGAGCAAGGAGAAGGAAGAATATATGAATGGAATACATCCTTTATTATCTGATTATTACTCCTTGGAGCATTGAACTGCAGTTCAATCTGACCTAAGGACGAAACCCCTTAGGGTCTGAAATTAGAGGATGGAATACCTCTGAATCCCATTACTGAATTAGAGGATGAAAACTCCCGATTCAGATCTCCGACAATCTCACCCAGAGATTGCATGGAAGTTTCATGTGTTAGACAGTTATAATTGCTGTCAATAACTAGTGTACAATTTTGGAGACCTTTCAAAGACATTTCAATTAATTGTAATTCACTATAGATTTAAAGTTACTTATTAGCTGCTGCTGAAGATAAGTCTGAATTCTCTGAGCATAATTCTAAATATAATATCTAATAAAGAATCACACATATTAACTGAAATTTCTGAATCATTTCCATCCAGAAGCAATAAATATTAACTGTTTATTTATAAATCGAGTATAAATTATCATAGTTGTGTGCTAGGGGTTTGATATATACGAAAATTTCCAAACGGGACATTTCCTAATCACATCTGCAATGCAGTAACAGAATTTTTGCTTGCACTGAATATACCTGTCAGTATTGTAGTTTGTTAAGCTTTGGTATGAATATATATCTAAAAGTGTGTACTTTTCAAAAAGCTTGGAATTCATAGGAAATGATAATGTATATGTTTGAAATGCATGGTAGGCTTGTCTTATGTTCTCTCTAAAACAATGATGCAATTGCTGAAGAATATTTTAACAATGTACATATAATATATATTTTAAACTTATATTTATGGTACATCAATTTTTGGATCTATCAGACAACGGAGAATTCATTATTTATCTTGTTGTGTTATTGTTCATTGGCTTTAATGTTTTCTTATTTCACAACCTGTTACCATGCTTTAGTTCATTAGTTTTTGTTGTTGTTTCAAGTTTAGATTGCAAGAAAGGTTCTTGATGACGCTGCAAGGGCTATTAGACCAGGGATAACCACGGATGAAATTGATGAGGTTGTTCATGAAGCAACTATTGCAGCTGGTGAGGGCAGTATCCTCAATGTAACAATGATTGATTCCAAGTGTTTATTTTAGAAATGAAGAAATCAAAGTTGAAACTTTCAATCTACTGTTATGCATACAATGTAAAAGCATAATGACCAAACTTGAAATTTCTTTATTTGGAATTTCCAAGGATATGACCTTGTACTACTTTTGTTTAGGTGTTCATTATTCTCATCTTTTGGTACGTAAAGTTTAGATTTGATTAGTTGCCTTCAATTAATAGCTTAATTTTTTTTCTTCCAAATTTGTTTCTAAAATTCTGTTTGGTCACCCAGGTGGTTATCCGTCTCCATTAAACTATCATTTCTTTCCAAAATCTTGCTGCACGTGAGTATTCGTTTGGGGTTATTGCATTGTCTATTGTCTTTATGCAATTTGCTTGTTGTGTTAGATTGTCTTGGTGTTAGTGAGATTCTTGTTCTTTCCAATTTTTTGGAATTGTTTTATTGAAAAATCTTGTTTCTTTAATCATAATGCATGCTTTTGATTGTCCAGGTCTGTCAATGAGGTTATCTGCCACGGAATTCCAGATGCCAGGTACAATTTTTAGTGTGCATTCGTGTTCAAAAACATTTTGATGTTCACGTTTGATTAATACTTTGCTTTAGTATTTTGTGTACAAATTTCTATTTTAAAGAGAGTTTATTTTTTAGTTTGAGTCTAAAGAGTAGGTTTAAGAATCATTTTGGTTTGGATTCACATGTGTAAATGTAAACAAATCTTCTATCAGAGCGAGAGACTAAGGGTTCTAAAGGAATTCTACGTTTCAGATTTCTACAAAAATTTCTAAGACAAATTTGCGAATTCCAGATTTTATATTTCTTGAATGTGCTGAATGCAGAACATTGATCGATTTCTATTTTCTGCAAGAAGGGAAAGAAGTCCCTTATATATGATGAAGACGCGCCTCAAGGAGAGACGCATCTCATGAGAGGATGTGTCTCCACAAAGTGAAGACACGTCCACTCATGGGACGTGTCCCTTGAGTGTGCGGGCTTCTTAACCAACAGAAGCCATTTGGATTTAAACAAACTATAATGAGTGTTATCCAATAATCATTTATATAAGAATTCGATTTATCCAGTTTCGAATTTTGATCATCTTCAGAAATTCGAATATTTAAATTTGAAGGATTTATATTTTAAGAACAATTTAGGTTAAATATAAATGATGATGATGCATTAATGCAATCATCATTTATATCTGACCGAAGCTATCTTAAATCAACAACATGGATGGATAAGGTTGAAATTTTCATATTGAAACATCCCTTGTAGATTTTTGCCCCAATTTTTCCAAATGTTCCACAGAAAATTTAAACAAACAGTTTGCATGAACTAATTTCTCTTCATCCAATAACTTACAAGCAATTTTCAATGTAAATCATATTATAACAATTTTAGAACAAAGATTTGAAATTACAAATGAATATTGCTTTCAAATCTTCAGTAGAATAACAACAGAAATATGAAGTTGAAGCACAAAGTGAGACACCTGAATAATATCTCCAACAGACAATGGGTTTCCGTCCACTGCCTCCAAGCTTGAGGGTTTTCGTCCTCAAACCTGCTGAAAGTCAAAGCTTCCCAAAATTCTCCAAGAGAAATCATAAACCAAGCATATATCAAGCATAGCTGAAAATGAGCCCTTGCAACAATTTTATAAGCTTCTCATAAGAGCTCATTCACACTTTTTACCAATGTGGGATAAAAGATGCACTTTATTACTTTTTTCCTCCTTATGTCTCCCTTCACTTTAAAAATAAATAAATAATAAAGTGACCTTTATTTTATAATTTGATATTGACTTAAAAAGTTACTTTAAACTGCTTTTAATAAACAATGAAATTAAGTTGTCTTTAAAGTTATTATAATTTGACAACTTAAAACTTAATTATTTAAGTGATTTCTAATGTCCCAAAAAGAGGACATTACAATCCTCCCTCCTGAGAGATTACTTGTCCTCAAGCAATACTAGAATCCCAAACATCAACTCTTCCTGATTCTGCTAAACTACTAAGCACTCCACTGAAAAACCAACCAATCTGCATATGCATTCCAGAATCCCAAGGCCAAGTCAGAAAACCACTGCTCTCATTATTTGAAGATATCAGCTCATTCTTTGTTTCACCTCTCTGTAACCCGGCATAATAACCATCTGAACAATGCAAACTGAAAATCCTACAAGCTGCCAATCCTCCTTCCAAAGGAGAGGACATCTCATACCATGATGAAGTACAACTCGATTTATTCAGTCTCTTCATATTTGTCATCAAAAACATGTTCAACTCAACAATTTGTGGGCTGAAAGAGAAATGATATGCACTCCTCACAATGCAATCAAGCTGACAAGTACTCTCTTCTTTTAGCAAAAACCCATGCTCACATCCATTGAACTCATATCCATCATGCTTCCGCTGCTCTACTCTGTGAAAATTACAATCTGGAACCCTGTTATCACATAAAATCAAGTTTGCAAACCTGCTGCAACAAATGGTATCAGTATTATTAAAACTGAGAATCTGATTTATGTCCTCTTCAGGAATGCATTTTCTGTCATCTAATGGTAAGAACTTGTTATCATTCACTTCCCAAATTTGAAAGTGACTAGATTGAGCCTTCACCAACATGCCACCATCTTCTAACCTTACTGAAAAAACTAATGAGGGAATTGGATTCATACTTACAGTTTCATGCATAGCAATGAATTGTTGACAAGAGAGATGCTTCTTACCAGAATTACTGGCATAGAGCAGATCCATCACCTTATGTTTGTCAAACCCACTCAGTATATTATTGTTTGAACTCATAAAATCCTTATCTTCTTTGTCCTGCTTGATAATTTCTTTATGCCCAACTTCTTCCAACATTGGAAGACCATTATATACTGCTGCCCCATGACTGAAATTATTCTGAAATCTGCCTATCAAGCCTATTATAACAGCCATTTCACTGCTGCAAGCTGATTTATCGTCATCAAAATTCATGAGTTCATTTCCTTGCTGGTCCTTCTGCTCTTCATTGACATGATTTGAATAACAAACAGTGGACACATTGTGCATTGATTCTTTCCTACCAATAGCATTGATCCCTTCAATAATTTCCATTATCCCTATGCTCGTGGAATTTACTTCTTCCTTGAGCGTGGCTGAAATGGAAGTCTGCTTTTCTACTTGATATAATTTATAACGTGTCATGTTCAGCTGTAAATAAAGCTCATCCACCTCTCTCTCCTTGTCTTCGGCGATTTGAATTGCAAGATCCCTATCATTGAGTAATTGCAAGTAGTTTGATTTCATCTTCTCTAATGCTCCTTTGATTTTGCATAGGAGGGTGCTATTGAATCCACTTGCCACTTCTCCCTTCTTTTCCTTACTCTTACTTTCCCAAGGTAGACCTTCAATGCTCCTATGAATATTGTCATAATGAACCAAGGCTGCCACAATCATGTCTTCACTAACCTTTAGTTGATTCTTGAAACCATATGGTTCAAAAGCCTCATCTTGAAAGACATTTCCTGTTTTTCCTTCCAATTCAGTCCCTAGAGTGTCATCTTCTTGGCATGTTTCATAGCCGCTCATGTTTTCCATTCCTAAGTACATCAAATAAGCAACATTATCTTCATTCACTTCCTCAACAAAACCACTATGTTGAGCTTCAAAAACACAATCTTGTATGAGTAAACTACTACTACATGATTCCTCAAATCTTTCGGTAGTGTTATAAATGTCTTCATAGGCCTCGTACTCATTGTTGGACTGATCTAAATGTGTGGTCATTGATGCTGCTATGTCACCATTTTCATAGGATTCTTTGTCATAAGAAGATGCACGTTCTTCATTAGAAATATGCTGGAACTCTAACTTATTCCCGTCTTGTATTAGATCATTTTTATTAGGAACAATATCAGCAATTTCACAACAAGTTTCAAAGCTTTCTTCATGAAGAAATGGAGAGTTTAAGTCAAGAGGACTTATCTCTTTACAAAGTTTACCTACATTAATCTCGAAACCACCAACAAAAAACTTAGAGTGCCTCTCACCTGAAGCAACTTGTTCTCCATCCTCTTTCCTGCTTGTTCCATCTTCTTTTTCTGTAACCACAGCTGATTCCATCTCCTCACAAACTTTCGTGTCATTCTGTTGGGGAAAAACTATGGAGTTCCTATCTTCTTCATCGCTGGTCCAAACTTCTTTGGCTGACTTATCTTCCTCACTAATTCCACAATTATGATTAGGTGTCCAAGTCTCCTGACATGTGAAACAAATCTGCTCTCTTCTCATTTGGTTTTTGCTCTTCTTTGGAGATCCTGAAGCCTGTAATCCCAACGAAGTTAGCTCCCCTTTAGTCAATAGTTTCTTGAACTTCTCAACTTTACACTCAACCAATCTTTTGGAGAACTCGTAAGCAATAGGTGATATAGCTTGCTCCTTCCTCCAGATGGCTAACAAGTCTAATTGCAACCGCTTGCAGATATCATCATCCTCATCTAAGATTAAAGACATAATAGTTTGCATACAAAGACCTCACAATGTCTGGATGATGTTTTCTAATTTCAGTTAGGAAGCATTGAAACATTTGTAGAATTAATTTATCACATTTGAAGTCCAACATAATGATAAATGGTCTGGTTTTTGCCATAATTTCTAAAATCTTTGCCCTCTTACCAAAAGAAGGGGCTTTGACTTTGTGTAAGCCATGCAGGCTCTCTATAATCGGCTGTAGAACCTTCTTCAATATGTCATCATTATAAGGTGCTATAGGAGCTGTTATTCTTATGATTTCACTGTGACAAGACGCAACTGCATGTCTCACCTCTTCACAAGGATGTTCCAATAACCTGTGCTGGACCAAAGCAAGCATTGAGGGCTGCAAAGCCCAGTTCAGAAGCCTCGAATCTGACTGGTCCACTTTGGACAAATATGTGTCTAATTCCTCCAACTTAGAGAGAACATCATCAAGAAATTTTGTGGGCTTCAATTGTAATCCAATTACGTAGAGCCAATTCCCTACTTCCTTTTCTTTTTGCAAATCTCTTAACTGATCACCATTGAATGTATCATTGAATTCTTTTGAGAAAATAACACTTTTCAGATCTGCCATTGTCTTCATTTTTTTCACTAGACCTACTTTTGATTTTCAATGCAAACATATGACTGAAAACCTGTCAGGTTCAATTCGAATCAACGCAACATTGAAATTCGAATGAAATTCGACAAGGAAAAAATTCGAAAAGTATAAAATTCGGATAAAATTCGCCTTATGCAATTTTTTTTTTTTATAAATATAACTACAAGTAATATATCCATACATTTGTCTAAATTACACTATATATTAAATTTTTATTTTAATCTTAAAAAAAATTATAATTTTACTTTTATTATAAAAAACAGAATATACTTTTACTTTTAATATAATACAGTTTTGTGAATGTTAATTAGTAAATAATAAATATATTATATAATAGAATAGAGTTTTAAATATAATATAATAGTAAATAGTAAATATTTTAATGTATTACACAAATTAATTTTTAATATAAATTTAATTATATAAAAAAAGAAAATCTAAAATCTAAACAAAACATACGGGAAGCTTATATTAAAATAACAGTAAATAGTAATAGTATTATAGATTATAAATTTATTATAATACAAATATATTAAATATTAATTTTGAGTATAAATTTAATATATGTAAAATAATAAAATAAAATCTAAATAAAAATATATAATATTATAACTAACCCTTATAGAAAATGCATGACACAAAAAATTGCAAAAAACAATGGCAACGACCTATCTAGTTTAGCGACGCGGACAGGCGACGGCCTACCTGGTTTAGCAACGCCGACGGTGAAGTTTGCAGGGCGTAAGAGGATTCCGTGCAAGGCGAGAGGATTCGGTGCAGGGTGTGAGTCGTGTGACTATTTTGTGCAAGGCGTGAAGATTTCGTGCAGGGAAAACGGCGTGAAGATTTCCGTGCAGAGAAAAACGCATCTAAAAACCCTTAAAAAAGCCCTAATAAAACAATCGCTGCATGAGAATTTTCAACGCCCTTATTTGACTGCCGAATTTGGTCGAATTTGGTCGAATTTGAAACATTTTTTTGAAATTCGACGAATTTCGAATTTCAACATGAAATTCGGTCGAATATGGTGACTTAGACTGAAACTCATGTAAACCAGTTGCTACAACATATAGGCATTTTTACAACACTTTGCACTCAACCCAACTCCTTTCAAATGGTGCGATCCTTATAAACCTTGAATACAATGTGATAAAGAATGAGAATTGGGAATGTTGTGGGTCCCACGATCCACTACTCTCAACAATATATTTCTTAATGAGATCCTTCTTACTCTCCACATAAGCTATTCAAATTGATTTAAGAGCCTATTGGTCCCACCTTCCACTAAAAGAAGTTCAAACTTATGAAACAATCCCTCCATATGCTATGGTGGCTTCTGAGAGGGTCCCACAAAGCACTAAAAAATCCAAGTTTTATTTCTTAAATTTTACATCCCCTCATATCAAATTGCTGACTGGCCTTATTGTCAGATTTGGTTCCCCTTTTGACAGCATCAAGTTTATATCAATAACAAGCTTCAGATTTGATGAAATCTTTGACAATAGATATGATGGGCCCACAAACAAAATTCACAAAAGGAAGGCCCACAAACAAAATTCACAAAAGGAAATATTACTCACACAACTTGTGATTCAAAGATAGATTTCAATTTAAATTCAAATTTCCAAATGTAACGTTGGGACCCACTAATCACTAACTTTCATATACTAATCCTTATTACAAATGAAGACATGCTGAATTCTGTCATAATTTGTTTCCCAAAGAGGCTGCAATAGAAATATATAAGCTTTAAACCCACAAACCACTTCAAATCTGAATAATACTTGCTAGAAAAGATGTGGCAGATTTAGAATAGACGAGGACTGTAATGAAATGTTTGAAATGGCCCACCACAAAGGAAGCGCTGCATATCAATTTGATATTACAATGTATAAAATCTGCCAACTCTCAATCCTTCCATCTCAGACTTCAACTCTTATGCTGGGACCCACGATTCAATAAATGATTTCATAAAGTTCTAAACTCCCACATAAGCTTTTAACAAAGATAGAAGTCTTCAGCTCTAAACATATTTTATTATTTCCTGATGCCACGATATCTTTTGAAGCTGCGATTTAAACTAAATAAGATTGTGATGAAATATTTGAAAACGATATCTTTTGAGAGCTGCGATTTATTCTGTCCTTGGACTTAGTTAGTGTAGGAATTTCTTGAGTTTCTTTTGTCTTTATCGGCTATAATTTTTCTGCCTTCTTAAAAGCTATTCAAAGACCCGAAGACCTTCAGAAGAGTATGGCGGCATAGAGAGTTTTCGTCTTTTTTTTTGCAAACTTAAAGTTTTGTCCTTTTTCCCCTTTACTGCCGCAGTGCTTATGTGGTTTGATAATTTTGTTTATCTCCCTTAAAGTGGCGACAGCAATATGAATGGGAAATAATTCCCAAACTCTAGCAATACCCGATGAGTCTCTTACACAAGCCACAATAGTGATTTTGGCAATCAAGCAAGCTACACTCGTTTTATATTGTTTCCACTCTTCTAGCATGAAACAACGCCAAATAAGATTATCGATTATATGGAATTAGAAAGGCTCGATGGAGTTTGGTCTTCATAAACTAACAGTAATTCAAAATCATAATCGGCAGCGCTATACAGCAAATTCCCCGGTTCTTGCACTCAAGAATAATCCCGTCAAAGATTATTAATCTTGAGCATGAAAATATTAATCTGATGCATTTTAGCTAGACACCTTAACATAGAGCTCCCATCCAGTCTTCTTCACTCATACCAACCTCCCACGGGCTTCATACATGCCCAGAACTCCCACGTAGGACTAAAAGAGACTCCACGAGAAGAAATATTGAGTCATCCAGGTCAGGAATGTCTTACAATATAGAGTTATGATTGTTTCAAATGGTTTTGAGATTTCAACAAACTACCAAGAGCTGTAATTTCCTATATGGACTGATACATAAAATCTTGTCCTCAGACTTCTGTAAATCTGTCTCCGACACTCATAAAAACCTCACAGGTTGGCAGAATTTTTGGCTCTGATACCACTGAAACATCCCTTGTAGATTTTTACCCCAATTTTTCCAAATGTTCCATAGAAAATTTAAACAAACAGTTTGCATGAACTAATTTCTCTTCATCCAATAACTTACAAGCAATTTTCAATGTAAATCATATTATAACAATTTTGGAACAAAGATCTGAAATTACAAATGAATATTGCTTTCAAATCTTCAGTAGAATAACAGCAGAAATATGAAGTTGAAGTACAAAGTGAGACACTTGAATAATATCTCCAACAGACAATGGGTTTCCGTCCATTGCCTCCAAGCTCGAGGGTTTTCGTCCTCAAACCTGCTGAAAGCCAAAGCTTCCCAGAATTCTCCAAGAGAAATCATAAACCAAGCATATATCAAGCATAGCTGAAAATGAGCCCTTGCAACAATTTTATAAGCTTCTCATAAGAGCTCATTCACACTTTTTACCAATGTGGGATAAAAGTTGCACTTTATTACTTTTTTCCCCCTTATGTCTCCCTTCACTTTAAAAAAAAAATAAATAATAAAGTGACCTTTATTTTATAATTTGATATTGACTTAAAAAGTCACTTTAAACTGCTTTTAATAAACAATGAAATTAAGTTGTCTTTAAAGTTATTATAATTTGACAACTTAAAACTTAATTATTTAAGTGATTTCTAATGTCCCAAAAAGGGGACATTACACATATATAATCAGAGTGATGCATTCCTGGTAGATGTTTTCTTTGCCGTTGGGTAAACTTGAAAAGGCTGCCAAATGCATAAACACCTTTAAGAAAGCTTTTAAAGTCAATCTGCTGCTGTGTATGTGTCCTGCTGCGTATGTGACTATTGTTTGGGGTGGACTTGTTCTTGGATACCCTTTGTTCTGGAGACGAACTGAAAAACTGTTTGTTGGCACATGTCTCGTGCTTTTTTATTTATTGTTTATCAAAAGAAAGATATGCCTCTATTCAAGTATATAAAGTATATTCAATTTGCCTGTTACATATTGCGTTTTTTACATAGATATCAATCTGTTCCATGTAAATTGATTTGTGTTGACCGCAGGAGATTGGAGGAAGGAGATATTGTGAATGTGGATGTCACGGTTTATTACAATGGTGTTCATGGTATAATAATGGATACTTTTTTAGTTGCCATCTCCATAGATTTTTGTTCCTGAACTTTTGTTCTATTACATGTCAATTGATGTGCAGGGGATTTAAATGAAACATATTTTGTGGGTAAAGTCGATGAGGCTTCTCGACAACTGGTTCAGTCTACAAATGAATGTCTGGAGAAAGCAATTGCAATAGGTATTTATTTTAAATTGTAACCACAAGTTTTCTTTTAGAAGGCTGGTGCATTTTCATCTATTAAATCACATATGTTTTCTTTTGATTAGCTTCTCATTCTAGCATTCATGCTAGAGAATAACACTCACATAAAACCATTTAGAGTTTTGTATTCAATGATCTTGTACTAGCCTTTTGTACGTTTTGAAAAAATGCTAAGGATAAGTGTAACATCCAATCCAATAATCACTTAATAAAATATGGAAATTAATAAATAAAAGAGAATAATGTTGATCTAATCTAGGAGTCAGACATTTGACTAGTTTTTTTTTAATATATAAAATTATTCTACAAGCATTACAGTTAGCACAAGTCAATTTACTATAATTTAGCATCACTATAAAATGGAACATTTACATTACAGATACAGGTACACACATCTTGAAACCAGATTGACAACATATGCAACAAATCTAATTATAACAGCCATGCTCTTTCATAACAATTCAGAGCTATAGTATTGTAAATGATAAGTATAAGCAATTAAGTAAGAGTCATTTACTCTTCTCAATCAGTAGGTCACAAGATGAATAAATACATTAACATTTGCATTACAGAATCTTTTATGTTCCCTTTCTCTGTAACTTGAAGTGGAGGAGACAGAAAACAACATTGAGGTGATATCCACCTTGCTACTCCACTAGAGGAGCCCGACTCATCACAAAGGGTCTAGCAATATGTGGCCAACATGCATGATAGAATCAAGTGCATAATGTGAATCGCTATCAAGCTAGCATACCTATATGCTCATGCAACATATATTTAATATGCACGTCCATTGTAAATATAATATGGGAGAAAATGTGAATCAATCCAAGCAATGCACTTATGAGTGTAATCAACAACAATCAATGTTTAAAGCATAGAATGTCCTGATCATGTCACTATGATATTTTGACTTTCTACAAGATGGATAAAACAATATCTGGAGGACAAAGCCCATACTGGCATTAATTCAAATAATATATTCCCAAGGCAATAATATTTACCATGTAGTCTATCAAGTAATAATTCCGTATTCCAACCATAACTCCCCGAACCCACTCAACAGTTACTGATACAAGGGATAAAGGGTCTTACTTTCTCATTTGCTAATTCTCCAAATCTAGAACTCTTCTAGAATTCAGTGAAAGGGATAATACCATTCAATAAATTCACTCAATTACATAATAATACATTTGTATATAATGATAATATCCATTGAAATCACATATTTTCATCATATAATCACTTAGCAATTTCCAATCTGCTGATTGCAGTGAAACGAGACAGCATTTAAACGGTCCTAAATTTTACACTACTTGGCCAAATTCAAAACTTCAATATGTTTTGGAAAGGTGGAAGAGTAAAGAACAAAACCCAAAAAGTGTTTTTCCAGAATCATAAACAGATGTGAGCAGTTCTCTCTCTGCAACTCAGTCCACTAACAGAAAATCAGTCGAGAACAACAGTTCTTTCATTCATGCTATTTGTTAAGTCTTGCTGATACAAATCTCTCATAAGGTTTTACCATGTTGGGGTTACAATTCACACCTCTGGAGTGCGTATTGGCAACGGACAGCTATGCACAGTGCGTAATGACTGCTCTTCAAATTAGGAGGGGAAGCTCCCTCTTTTGTTGATATGCGTGAAAAAGTAAATGATCTAAATCCTATCTTTTTGACTCAGCTTGAAGAGGCACAAGGTTAAGAAAACCTAATACATTGCAGCTAAGGATTTTCTCTGATTTCGCAGATCTTTAACTACAACTAACTATATGCTTAATCTATCCTATTTCCTCAAGAGAAACAGAGCATGAGGAATTAGGAGCAGGGAATTGATATACGATAATCTTTAAGTCAGGATTCCCAAGGAGGATATGACTCCTATCTGAGGTGTAGGCTGAAAGAAAGGTTATTGGCAACAACATAAAATGACAATATCCACTTCTAAATTCCCAAGGAGGAGATGACTCCTATCCGAGGTGTAGATATGAAACAAAGATTATTAATCACAACACACGATAAACCTTACTTCTAAATTCCCAAGGAGGAGACGACTCCTATCCAAGGTGTAGATATGAAACAAAGCTTATTAATCACAACATGAAATAATAACTGGGACAACAATTTGTATAAACAAGACACACACACAATGAATGATCAAACCAACAATTATATTTAACTAAGTGAACAAGTACAAAATAATAACATCCAGGCAAGGTGGCTTAGCTATTTATTATCACCATAAAAGTTCGTGAACAGATATGGAATAGCAATACTATAGGCAAGGTGGCTCAACATGTATGCTATCACGAGCAAAAGTTAATTACAAATGAGCAAGGGTGCTCTTATTTATAGAACTTCAAGGAGTAGGGAACCCTAAAATCTCCTTGAGTTTACAATCAATCTTGCAAGCATACAAGAGTTTATTGCGAAACCTAAATAAATGAAACTATACAGTCAACTGGAAAGCTACCATCAGTTAACTAAAACAAAACTAAACTAAATGGACATGTGCAACATGCAAGTCCTTATTGAAATGAAAGTTAACTAATAACTAACATCAGTTAACTAATTCTAACTGAAAGTCCGACCTCCTCCAAAGATATCTCCGAGGATGAGATAAACATGCTTAAAATCAGCAATTAGAACTCAAGACTGATGTCGAGTTAACTGCTGCTTGTGACTCTATTCTTGGGAATAAATGTAGGATCCAACTGTCTGTCTACTCTAAGCCATCATGGGCTATCACCTCATCCATGAACTTGTTGACTGTCTCATCTTCTGGCACTTTGACGCTATCCATGATGATAGACTGCCTGTTCAACTCCTCTCCATCTTTGATCATCCTCTGGCATCTTCAATTGGATTGCTCCTTTGCTTCACTCGGGGTTTTGACCATGATGTAGAAGGTAGTGAAGAAATCACCTCTGGCGGCTCCGTAGTTGAAAATGCCTGTCGCCTCCTATTGTTGTAACCTAGTTGAGCAAAGTAATCAGGATGGCAATCTCGGCCTTGAACTCCCCATGCCCAACCTTCTTTGGCAAGTTGGTCTTCTGTTCTTTTAGCCACCTTTGAGCAACTTTTCTTTGAGATCTTTCCTTGTCTCCCTCCCATATCTTGACGCAATCCTCCATGACTATGTTCAAGTTGTTTGAGCGAGGTGGAATAGCAAAGCACTTCTCAACGTCTCTTGGCTTGAGGCTGCAAATGACTCGCCCATCTGCTAATCGAATTTGTCTTGTAGATGAGTCGTAATGCTTTATGCATGCAATGACAAACTCAAGATCAACCACCGTGATGGGAATAGATGTTGCTGCCAGCAATCTAGAACGCTCAAGATTTTTGACTGTCGTGTTGCTAATACCTTCCAACGTGCTCAATTTGACCACTGGATATACGTGACCCAAGTTTGTATCAAAGGTTTTCAAAAAGTCATGCACTAAGACCAATTTGGCCTTGTATTCTATTGGGTTGAATTGCATTTTGAAAATCTAGATTTTTGACTGTCGGATATGTTCGGTCAAGTTTTAGAAAAAGCTGAAAAAGCTTTGGATGAGACTAAAAATAGGCAGTTGTTGGAAAATTTTTTGCTGGAAACGTGGGTTGTGTAGAGAAGTAAATTCTAAGGTAACCCAGATTGTCAGAAATTCGAAAAAATGAGTTTTAGCAAGGCATGCAAAGGCTTTTCAGTTGAGAATTGTAGGGGTTTCAGGGTTTCTAGAGGCAATTTTTCTTGAGAAAAATTGGCACATGAGTTTTGTAGGTGTTGATAAGTTGAATAGACTTAGATGGCTCGATTTTGGAAAAATATGAGTTTTTGGCCCACATGCAAAGGAATCTTGGGAAAAAAGCATAGTGCTTTAGAAATGAAAGCAACTTGGCAATTTTCTTGAAAAAATCTAAGACATGAGTTTTGCTGTTGACGCTGAAATATATGAACCCAAATGATCAGATTCTGAAAATTTTGCCGTTTGACATGCAAGAGAAAACCTAAGACAAGAATAGAAGAATTTTAGAGATAGACAATAGAAGTTATTATTTTGCCTCTGAAAACCATGCCTATGCTTGAATTCGATTTGATGAAGTCTGAAAAATATATCTTCTGAACAATCTGGACCTGGCACTGCGAAGAACACTAAAAATTGTCACCTATAGCGCCTTCAGATCTTTGGTTGCTCGAGAAAATGTGTTTGCTCTCACCTGTGATGTGAATAATAGACGCCTAAATGACTTAAATAAATTAATTCATTAAGCAAGGCATCATAAATGCATGTAATTCCTAAATTTAGGCGCCTCAATGCCATTAGACCTCTAAAATGTACGCCACCTTCTGATTGGACCTCAAATTCAGTTAACTGACTGAGAAATTAGCCATGAATTGGGCGCCACCTCCATGCACTTCAGTTAACTTTACATGCAAAAATAAATCGCCATTTGCAAGCAAATATAAGTCCAGATGAAGTCGACTCAAAAGTTAAACAGGAGATTAAATATTATTTTAATTGAGTTCTCAACCTCCACCTTTATAGGGCGTCATTTTCACTTGAGTTCAAAAGTCAAAGTTTGACTTCTAGGCGTCATCTTTACAGAGTTTAGAAATTTTCTTGAAAATTTCAATTGCAAACATCACTGGAACCCATGTTCGATCACTGATTCTAATTGACTGATGTATCCAGAAGATTGGCTGACAGTTTCATTGAAGAGTAGGATCAAAATTGACGAGAAACTCATTGAGGCCGCAAATCCTAATTTTGAGATCTAAGGCTTCAAAATTCAGGGCACCCTTGGCCTCCAGGGGCGTTTTTAGCTTTAGACTTAGTCATTTTTATGCATTTTCATCATTTTGAAGGTGATTTTGACCTTACTTCATCTCGCATCCTCTGGTGTTTGGCAAAACTTCAAAACTAACTAACAGGCTCATTGTGGAGTTGGCTCCATTTTGCACAAAAGCTCTTGGAGAGCACTTTTCCCAAAAACATCATCTGCTAGGTGAAAATCATGGGTGCCCTTGGCCTCCAAGGGCACTTTTTCTCCTAGAGTTAGCCATTTTTCAAACTGGCTCAAATTCCACTTAATTCCCTACTGTAGACTATTGAGAAGTCCTCTGACCTGTTTGAGGTATACAACAGAAAGCTAGAAGCATCACGAATAGGATGAGCATCTGAGATAACCCAAACGACTGCATTTGAGGCTCCAAAACCTTGGGCGCCCCTAGCCTCCAGGGGCGCTTTTTCTATTTTCTGACATTGTTGACCATGATTAAACCTCATGTTTGACTCCTGATTCCGACAGTTCAACAACTTAGATTAACTCACTAATGGATTCGTTGCGAAGCCTGATCAAGTTTGAGACAAACATCCTGGGTATTAATTGGTCAAAAACCTTCATCTGGTACCTCAAAAAGATGGGCGCCCTTGGCCTCTAGGGGCGCTTTTTTTGCCAATGTTAGTCAAATTTTCATCTCCCTTATTTCTCGTTCAATCTCCAGTTTTAGGTGCTAGACAGATCTTTCAGACTGGCTGGCAGGCTCATCGTGAAGTGGATAGTATTTCGGAGAAGTCCTCTTGGAAGTGACAAATCTCATAAAGTTGATCTGGGCCTCTGAAATCTAGGGCGCCCCTGGCCTCCAGGGGCTCTTTCGCTCCAAAGTTAGAAATATTTTGATGATTTTCACCTCGGTGAAAAATCCCCTTAGAGACAAAGCATCATTTTGAACATATCTTGCCATAGAAACTTCGTTGAAGCGTTTTAAGCTTAGATTTTGACACCTAGTCTCTGGCCATTTGCCATTGACGACCTCAGAGGTTCTAACTTTTCACCTGAAAAAGCGAAAACTACCCACTAGACTTAAACTAGCTTTTAACTAAATCTGACTTCACCATTGTGATCGTGAAGTGAAATAAGCCAATCAAAACAATTTTCCGTCAATTTTGACAAGTTTCAATTTTTAGGGTTTTTGACCTAAAAATAGGGGTCCAGAAACCCTAATTTTCAATTTTTTCAAATTTTGCCAGTATCTTCCAAGCATCAAACTGACTAAAATCCCATACTTGATTTGCCCAAAAACTAACTTCTGAGCAAAATCAGTTTTTTTGCCCATACTTGATTTGTCAGTTTTTGGGCAAATCAGTTTTTTTGCCCATACTTGATTCTGAGCAAAATAAGCATGAATGCCAGTCACTTCTAATATAAATATCACTATTTCTTTCCTCAAACTGGCTAACTTGTATGAGCATACTGTCAAGCACCCAAATGTCTCTATATTTCATTGCACATTGATGCGCATGAAAAAAAGAAAAGAAAAAAAGTTGGTAACACAATAAAGCATCAACACAAGTTTACTTCTGCCAAAGGAGTCACTTGTTTATAGCATAAATTTACTAGATATGATAAATAGATTTGGAATAATGTAAAGCTACTATGCATTATACAACTAGCACTGCAAGTACTTAATACTGGAATCATCTATTCATTGTTCACTTATCAATTTCTCTAATCTTATGCTATGTTTCTATTGTTTTCAATGAGTCTTTGCATCTGCTCCAAGAGATCTTTGGTAAACATCCAAAGAACTAAGTTAACATCTGAGTTACCTAACATCCTAAACTCCTATTTTGTAAGAGTCCAGGTGACTCTCAACCCCAAACCCTAACTGAAATCACTGATTTTGTTTGTTTTGTAGTTTTTTTGTGTTTTGATGGTTTTTTGCATTAAATAGGAAAGCTGCGATCTTGCTTGAAAAAGACTAGAAAAATAATATAAAATACTTAATGCTTGAAAAACTACAGAATATGTATCAAATATCGATGCCAGGTCATTTATTGATCATTCAGAGTGATTACAAATTGATACTTCAACTTCTGAACACAAAGGCAAGAATATTTAATATAAAAACCTGGTTTATTACAGCCGCCTTGGGATAAGTGAAGAATGTACGGCCAGCTCCAGAATACCAATCTCTAGGCTCAGAAACAGAGGAATGACTCCCAGAACCCTAGGCGCCCTCATTGCAAAAAACTGGAAGTGAAAAGCCAAAGCGATTTCTTCTGAAGAGAAAGTACGGCCCTTGCTGGTACAACAGTACGGCCTGCACAGCAGCAGCATTTAATACAGTACGGCCTCAATGGAAAAGTGTCAGATCTCTGTGAAACAATCTCAAAGGGTGCGCCAATGATAACTGATGAAAATCTCTGATAGAACCTTCCTGAAATCGATCAATAATCTCAACTGCAACTTCTGTGTGAAGTCACCAAGTAGACAATCTTCAACTGGTATTGCACAGTCTCAGTATGCCAGATTTTGAAGAGGTATCGTTCTCCAAAATCGTTCGTCTGCTGAAACCCTAGGTTTTGCAAACTTCAATGCTCAGAGCAAAAAGAAGACAAATTGAATAATCAAGACATAAGAGTTCAATTTGTCTTTGGCAGTCAATATATAAGCTTCTTGAGAAATTCGACCAAACCCTCTTTTTAATAATCATTTAAATAAATGATTTAATTTGCCTGTTTGGACTTAGGAGAAATATTTAAATAATAGGCGCCTTCTTCATTAATGAATAAATACTCATTCATTAAATTAATTTTTCACTTTATTATAAAGTATAATAAATACTTTATAATACGCCATTTATTAAATATTTAAATAAATTAATAAAGTGACTTTAATATAAAGTCAAAATTATTAATTATTCAATAAATCATTAAATACTCTGTTATTTCTCCATCTGACCATCAAACTGATGAACTGGGTCGACTCTAAGCTAAACAGCTGAACCAGGTGCCCCTGCCCAAAATAGCAGCTTCCGCCTGTCTGACTTTCTAAAAATAGAAAGTCTCTGAAAACCCACTCTAAAGGATTCTGCGAAGGCCCAACCAGAAACAACTGCAAGAAAGAAGCTCCTGAACACCGGGTAACTGCCTCAATTGATCCTCTACACATATCTGTCAGCCTACAAGGATCAGGATGATAGGCTAACCACTTATCCAGCTGCGCTGACTAGGATGGGGACATCACATATTTCTATGGTAAGAGTCAAAATTTACTTACTTGCATTGGAAATTTCTGAGGCCTCTTTCCACACAATCATATGTAACTAGTGATAAAGATCAATTGATGCTTGTTGACTTATCTAGTTACCAAGTTTTGTAATTAGACACTGATACAGTGCCAAATACCTTCATTACGCGTTGCTCCCAAACGATATGCAAAGAATAGGCACTATAAGAGGCAACAGCCTAAACTTTATTCCTTCACCACTTAACATTGTCAATACATAACCAAGCACCCTTTTAAGAGATATATCATATAACCACTCAAAGGTGTGATGAGCCCAACTGGCTCCAACCAAACCCCTGTAGTATTTATTAAATCTTCTTGTGTTCTTTAGTTTTTTAAAGAAGGTTTCTAGACAAAAGAGAAGGGGCGCCAAGCATATAAATGCATATAAAATTGCAATACAGTAATATTTTGAGCAACAGATGTTATTTTGCAGTACATACAATGAGATTGCAAATGAATTGCATACCCGAAATGCTCTAGAATAATTAAATAAAGAATTATAGAGCCTGGCAGGAAAGATATGCTGAATCTAACAAATAGCCACACCAGAAGCCTGAATTGGTCCTTTTCCCAAGCATAAACTGGATCAAACGTCTGCAGAAGGTAAAGCAAAGAAGATGCAAATCTGAAAGCCCCCAGAAACTAGGCGCTTTGGAAGTTACTTCACACGCTTTGACCCAGAGAAGCACGTTTTTCCAAGAGAAAGGTGCGGCTGCTGCAAGGAAGAGTACGACCAATGTATAAAGCTGACTGAAGCAGAGGAAAGGCGTCTAGATGATCAAACCCCCTCTAATTATTGTAAGATCTGAAATAACCAACAAGTAAACTCTGATAAAGCTCAGTAGAACCTCTGAATGAAGCCCTCACAGATGCACTAATTCGACTGGTCTCTCACAATCTCAAAAATGCTCAACACTGAAGAGAATCTCGTTCTCCAATGGCAAAAATGCTCAAACCCTTGTCTCAGAGAATAGCATAGAGAAATAACAATGGCAAAGTCAAATAATTATGAATGAGTTTGATTTGCCAAAAATGCCTTATATCCTCAAAAGGCACGAGTTTCAAGAAAGCACGACTTGGCTTTCAAATAAAATACATTAAAATGTATTTTAATAACTTTTCAATAGTTAGCAATTAAATAATTGCTTTTCCCAAGTTGAGCGCACTTTATACTTAAGTGATTTAATTTTAAATCACTTTATGATATATTTAAGTGATATAATATTTATAAAGTCAATTTGACTTTATAATAAAGCGTTAAGTTAAATAATTAACTTAAATCACTTAAATATCCATAACTCCCTCCAAACTCCATATATTTCCGTGCCGTCAGAAGCTGGCGAACACTGAACACCAAATGCTCGTGCTAAATCCCACACTGAAGCTAAAGGGGGTGAGAATGACAACTCACCAAAAATAGCCACTAACCCTCTAACCAGATCCTGTTAGCCTACGAGGGTCCAAGATATAAGCTAACTCACAAGCTCCTGAGAACTGACTAGAGCGGGGACATCACAAAGGGTGAGTTCAATTGTTAGGAGTAATTTTTGATTCCTTCCACCACTTAAAAACATGGCTATACATAGCTAGGAGCGTTCATTTGGTTTCTTTGACACCATTCAATATAGATAAATTTTTTTGTTCTGAGATAAACAATGAACATTAAATAACGACTTCTTATATCTTGTATTTCACACATGACCATGAAACAAAACAAAATGAAAATACAACCCTTAGAAAGGATAAAGGTTTCTTAAAACAAGACAAGCAACAAATCTACAATTATGACACTCATTTTAGTCCATGATAATTTGACAGTTGAACATGACCTAATATACAAGGACTATGACATTAGAAGTTCTAATGATGAACTTTGCATTTCCATGTCCATTCCCTTTTAGTTTGGGCTCATTTTGATGGAATGTTTGAATGCAACTTATATCTTAACAAGTAGCACAATCTTGTGCTAGTTTGGCTCATGACCCAATGCTGGTACAAGCTCTCCCAATTATTCAATTAATCTAGATATATATAAAGAGATTTTATTCTTAGGAAAATATATATAAAGAATGTATATATATACACCATTCACAAAATAATGCAATTATTCAATATGAGAACTTGAAATTCCTAATCTTATTCACACACATGCAACCTAACTACATGAGTCTAGGTGGGTGGGTGTTGATTACATCATGACAATTTACCTCCATTGGCTAAAACCTTTTCCTCGATGATACTCTCTCCAACCTGAGAGAGTGTCAACAGTTCTTGAAGCATCTATGGAAACCGAACATATAATTAATCATTACCATCATAATCATTCTTATTTGCCTTTCAAATGATACTTAACATAACCATCTTTCCTAACTGCTTGCTATTAGACAATTAATACATAATAGTTCAATAATTAAACTAGGCTAATTAAACAGGATGTGACGATAAGAGATATTTGGCAATTCAAATGGTGCCTGTTCCATTGTTTGATTGAAAGGATTTTCAGTTCCACATGAGACTATATAGCACTAAAAGGAGAGAGGTAATTATTTCTCTCATTTCTAGAAGACTGATATGAATTGTAAGAACCCTAAGTTTCTTGCAATAGTTATAGAAATGCAATCCAATCATTAGGGCCATTCTTATGGACCAGATTTGAACGGGAAAACATACAGTTTTTCCTTTTTTAAATATAGCAATTTATATTTAAAACATCCAACAATATGAATGTGTGAGGAATGTCCAAGGCCATTTCTCTACTGGCATATTGTTGATATTGTACTCTGGAATGTCTAGGGAAATCTTGAATTTGCAGTAAAATAACTCTGGAGGGACTTGTTTTCCAAAGTATTGAAGCATGATTTGTAACATTTCTGGTTGGTACTCCTAAGGTTCTGTATTTGATAACCAGATTGCATTGTAGGGATATTGATGGATTCATTAAAAAATATTCTGTTAATTGATACAATTTCTTTTGTTGGCCTGAACTTCACAAGATTTCAGTGGATATTCTAGATGAACAGAAGAGGTGAGTTTGTTTTCAAAGCCTCAGTAGCCAAATGAATTCATTAAATTGTCACATTATATATTTGACTTTTGATGGTTTTGAACCAAAATATTTAAGAATCCATAGATGCAGTTACACGTCATCCAAGCTTCTGAGTAACAATTAAACTCTCTGTCTAATTCATAGAATAGCTAAAATAGCTGTTGTGACTTTGTCAGACTTACTACTTATTGTAACGTGTCAATGAAACTAGATATCAGTGATGTATCAGCTTGGCTAATTTGTTGGAAAAGTTGTTTTGGACTATCCTTTTTTGTCCGTCTTTTATGTCTATAGTTCTATTCACTCAAAACTTATAATGAAAATGGTCTAAATGTGTTGGTACTCATCTTTCATTGACAACATTTTCGAAGTGTATTAGTTCTCTTATTTTATTGGCAATGTTTCTCAGCTTTGCTAATGGGAAGAGAAGTTGCTTTTCACTACCTTTTTTGTCCCAATCTTTTATGTTTGGAATTCTATTGACTGGAAACATATCATGAAAATGGTTGAAATGTATAAGTACTCATCTTTCATTGGCAACATTGTTCTCTAGTATCATGGGGTTTACTCATGTGTGGCTGTGGTTAAGACGCAATATATAATCTGTTTATGTATATGATGGGGTGATTACTTATCATAAGGAGGTCTTTTTTGTGTGTTTCCTGGATCTTGTTCATGTATAGGATTTTGTTGCATTTGATTGAGCTTCCGCAAAATTATGTCAAATTGGACAACATATTTATGGAGGTTTGATTGTGAATTTTATGATATCTAATCAGTTTTTATCTCTCACTGAAGTGTGCCATTCATTTGCCATGCTCAGTAAAACCTGGAGTAAGGTTTCGTGAAGTGGGTGAGGTTATCAATCGCCATGCCTCAATGTCAGGATTATCTGTGGTACATGGGTCATTTTATCTGGACATTTTAATTTTAATCTAGGTTGCATGTTTTCCTGTAAATATTACTCTATTTGTTGAGATTTGTAGTTTGTGGAACAGGTGAAATCCTATTGTGGGCATGGTATTGGGGAGCTCTTCCACTGTGCACCGAATATCCCTCATTATGCTCGTATCCTTTTGACTTAAAAGACCTTTTTACTTGAATGCCCCAGAGATTGAGCATTCTTTGGCTTGTTGCTTAATGATCTAGGAAATAATGGAGACTACAAAAGATGGAGAATAAGTTATTCATTTTGAGTCATGTATGACCTGTATTATTATGCTATGAATATAATGTAAGTTTTTTATGGTTTAGTAATTGCAGGAGGAAAACATTATTATAGTTGGGTGGCATTCTCATGAAATTTGGGAAATATCTCCTTGACCTCAATATAGGAAATAAAGCTGTTGGCATAATGAAAGCTGGTCAAATATTTACAATTGAGCCTATGATCAATGCAGGTATGAGATTTTTGAATAGGGTTATTTATTTACTTATTATTGAATTCAATATTATATTTTTCGTTTGTCACAATGAAAGATTATTCATTTCACATAGGAGTATGGCACGACAGAATGTGGCCAGATGGATGGACAGCTGTGACAGCAGATGGGAAGCGTAGTGCCCAGTTTGAGCACACCCTCTTAGTAAGTAGTGTTTCCTTTTATCACTCTACTGCATGTTTACATGGTATATTATCTCTTGTAAATGTGGTAGAACCTAGGTGCTTTGGTTTGTCAGTGATACCAGTACACCCTTTTAAGCAAGACATTCTTATTTCATCTATTGAACTGAACATGAACATTCAGCAGGTTTAAATCGGGAAATGACAAATGTAACACGCACACGCACACGCACACACACATGTGCGAGCACACATGCACACACACACACGTGAGTGCACATACACACATTAAATCTGGTTAATTATGGATAATTGTAAGAAGACATCACACTCACATTAAATCTGGTTAATTATGGATAATTGTAAGAAGACATAATAATTAATATGGCATTTGGGTTTATGCCGGTATTGGCATGGTGTTGATGGTTTATGGGTGGCATTGTTGTTCTTGCCACCAAGGTTCAAACCCCTTTGGGGTGGTATTGTTGAATGTTTGTATCCGGTTCATAGCTCCGGTCAAAAGCGTTTACCCCTTGAATAAAAAAAAAATATGGCATTTGGATTTTATTAAAAGCTATAGTCACAAATATTAAACAACACGTTATCAGATATTGGAAATAAAAGTGTCTTATGAAGTGTACAACTTTAAATGCAAAAGAGTTAAAAGGATAAAAAATGTGTTCCTTGGTAATTGAGCAATCATTTTGAAATAAAGGAAGGACATGCTCCTCATTACATGAAGTTGTCTGTTAGCAACTTAGCAGCTACATTTTTGCTAGTGATCTGTATTCTATCCACATTTGATTTACTAAGAAGTTTTATAAAGCTAAAAAATATATTTGGTAGGCGCAATTATAAGTTAAATAGGAACAAGTTATTTTCTGATTATTTGATGGTAAGTTCTGTCCTTTCAACCACAAGGTAATGCCTTTGGTTAAGATGACATGATCGAGTGGTATTTATTACCTCAAATCTCTCCAGAAGTTGGAACTGGCCTCATTGGTTGAAGTATGCCATATCCAAAATTGGATACAGCATTTTACCCAATCTTACAGTAAACATATCTTTGCTATGAAAACTCCATTATTGTCCCTCCGAATTTAACTTGGGTCTTTGCCATGCTTCATTTCAACTCCTCCCAACTGACAAGGAAAGTAAGTTACCTTATAAGAAAATTGTATAAACTATTCTCCACTTTAACAATTGAGTCTATTAAAGTGCATGCTGATGTTGAAATTTTTATTGACTCAACCAATCAATCCTTTCACCTATCTTGAAAGTTAAAGCAGAATTAAGCTACTTTAATCGTGAAGAGACCTTCTAACAAGATGACTAGTCAGATGCAAAAGGGTTGTTGATTTACTTCAGCAAACAAACTTATGTGCGCATGTGTTTCAACTAACATAACTGCTTCATATACAAATTGAAAAAGGGTAAAGACCATTAGTCTACTCTATAATCAGATTACTTTGTCATGAAAGTTATTAATTTAACACCACAAATGAGTAAGCAAAAATAAAACAGCAATGATGTAGTAAATCAATATCAAATGTTTTCTATAAAATAAACCTATGCTAAATGGAAGAAGCAAACTAACTAAACTAAACAAAAAAGCCTAAACTGAAGTTAGTAAAATACAACATTATAATAAAGTACATCATTATATAATATAAAAGGAGTCGGGAGACCGATGATTTGAATTAATTTTTTTTATTGAGAATAAAAGATAAGTTATTTTTTTTGGGGGGGGGGCGGTGGGGAGAAGAAAAATAAATTATATTAATAAGAAATTAGTTACAACTGCACATAGCGACCACAATACACAATAGAAAGAGGATCCACAAGGGAGTCCTGCTAGTCCATCTAGCAAAATACAAACAAGAATTATAGATCCGGGTAAAGCTCACCACTACCCATCTCAGCCCGCTAGGGTCATTCCTTTTTCTCCACATCAAGAATTTGAATAAGAAATTGAGATTTATTTTGGTCTAGACCTCTCCAATTTTCCACATGCCAACCACTCCCACCTTTGGAAGCCCACTTAGCTAAACAGTCAACAACTCTGTTCCATTCCCTGGGGACATGGACAAAAGATATCAAACCAAAGAATTTGTTTAGCCACCAAATTTAACCTCCAAGAGCAATGTTGAGAATTTCCACTATTCAGAAAGTTAACAAGGATCATAGAGTTAGTCTCACAAATAACCTTTTCCCAACCCTTTGCATAAGCTCTCACAAGACCAAAGAGGTGAGCCCAAGCTTCCATATCATTGTTTAAATGAGTACCCTGAAAAGAAGAGAAAAAAAACTGAATAGAGCCTACCCTGTGTAATGTCCCTTTTTTGGCCAAGTCACTTAAACTCAAATCTTGCATTCAAAGTTTTACTCAAAGAGACATTAGAATGTTTAGAGATCAATTATCAAACATCCCACTACTCACTATGAATGATTCTTCTATAATATATTTTCTATGTACATTAGATACTAACATCTTGCAGGTTCAATAGACATAATTTGATTATACCATTTATCATTGTAGCGGATGAATAAATATGTTATTACCTATAAGGCTCAATAATTGCTGCAAGCATCATTATTAGATAATCACAAATATTATCCTATATATATATAACCAAGTATACACTTATCAATTATGTTGTACCCGACATCACTACATTATCCATTCTAATCTATACCCAATCTTAATACGCTACTATATCTTGAGTTCATCTTGTTTGCTAACACCATAATATACCTATCTGAGTGTATCTTCTTATCAAGTATAGTTAACCTTTATAATTCAAAACCTACCTCAATACATATTAAATATATATTTATAAGTATTCGAGAGGTAAATAATTAATATATTTGCTATCTAAACTACTCGGATTGCCTTCTCCACACACAAGTAGTATATAAGCCTACAATCAAATATACTATATAACTTACTCTTATGTTGGCTATGTTGTTACGTACCTCGAAGATTTACCATTTGATATTCTTGACTCTGTACCTATTCCGCCACTTTAATTCTTATATCTTTTGGGTTCCAACGTTAATGTGCTAGAGAGTAAAGCACGTCGCCTATCGTAGTATCCTCGAATTGCTGCTGGTTGCTTCACAAGTCTTTAGGTTATCGTCGAGGATCTCTATGATCCTGCTTGTATCTCAAGTGCGGACTAATCTAAACAGGGGTGTCTCCAGATAGTCGTCTTATTTCCAGTGCTTGGTGTGTTACGTTTTCCTCCATTCGATTACCCTCCACTTTGATTCTCCTTTCCTCATTTATCCATCATTGCTCCAGCTATACTTATATATTTTTCCTATCCTCCTACTCGTAACACTCTCTGTACTCACTCTTCTACACTTACTCGTTAATCCGCCATCTCATATTCTTATTCGCGGGTTAACCCTGATATTTGACATGTGAAATCACGAATTTACCCTGCGCGTCCATTGTGACACGAGATTTGGCTCTGGTCCACCTTGTATACGCGGAATACCTACATGATGATCCTCTTTTATTTCGATTATTTATTTGATCTTCCTGAGTCTGACTCCTCGTCAGAAATAGATTCCTCTTTTTTTTTCATTTTATGTCCTATGTCTCTTTTCCTTCCGTAGACTCCCCCTTTATGGTCTGTTTAAAGACGTGGCCTTTCAGGAGAGCGTTGCGACACTTAAGCAATGGTCGGCTCTTTGTAGTGTCCGCCAAGATGAACCATTTGTATTTGTTATTTAGCGATGTAACTTCATTCTAATTAATGTTTGTAAAATATGTTATCTAATTTATATTACAATCACCCTTATTCTAATGACATTCACAATATGATTTATTTTATCCATATTTATTTGAGCATATAATAATATTTAAATTTAGGTATTCATTGTTTATTCATTCTATTTATTAATTGGTATTGATAATTCTCAGATTTATCATTAATATTATATTTATAATTGTAATATTACCAACGGTAATTATAATTATATTTAAATCGTATTTAATACCCATGATTGGAATTTGACAATTATTTGTATGTTATTTATTTATTTGCTTTATAGTACAATTTCGAGGACATGACAAATTATAATATATTTCAATATTATACTTAATATTTATAATTATAATTAAATAATCAATGTTATGTATTTTTATTTATTTATTTATTTGTATTTCCATATCTTACTGTTATAATTTTCGGGGACATGACACCCTATCACATTCAATACCACCAATACTTGCTAGATCTAGGTTATCCCTAGAGGACCCATCAGTATTGATTTTACAAAAATCCCCAAGGGGAGGGGTCCATTTACTTGAGCGATTCACCTAACAAGCTATACACTAGAACTAGATTGAACTTGAAATGAAGGAGAAAATGAATTTCCCAAATAATTAGCAATGCACAGATCCGAAGAAGAAAGAGAGCTTTCCTCTTTAAATTTAGCCTCAATAGTCTCTTTGAGCATTCCCTTTATTTTTAGCCAAACTTGAGTAACATTCTTGCTCACATTTTGGAAAATACATTGATTTCTTTCCAACCAGATTTGCCATAGGACAAACAAGGGGCCAATATCCCAGGTTGCTAAAAGAAAAGAAGCTGAAGCTGGTGGATGACCCAAATTGTTCTAGAACTTAGATAAGGAAGTGGCTTGAATAACGGGTCTATTCTAGAGTTCCCACCAAAGATTCCACAAATCTTTAGAGAAGGGGCATTGAAAGAAAAGGTGATTTGTTCCTTCATTATTGCCACAAAGAACACACATGGAAGGCCCTTGAAAACCTTTCTTACAAATATTTTCCTAGATGAGGCAGTTTTTTTGACTCAACAGCCATAAAAATAAATTACGCTTAGGCCATAAAAACTTGTTCCAAGTTCTTTTCCAGCTAGGGTACTCAACATCCCTTCCTTTCTAGACCTCTAAAAAGTGATAACCACTCCCAATAGAATACCCACCAAGATTATTGCCCCAAGCAAGAACATCCTAATATTCCAAGAAGCTACATAGTTTGTTATCTAAAATTGAAGCAAGACTTTCTCTGTCTTCAATAATCCTCCTTTGGGCCATAATTCAGGCTCCTTCCAGCCATGGAGAAGGGAACGTTTCAAAGAAAAATTATGCTTAGTCAGCCACCTTGGACTATGTTACCGAGTTCTTCATTTTAGCCCCCATAACCGGCCAAAATATGTGTGGGTTTTGGTTCGGGTTCGGTCCTTCTGTACCCACAGAGAACTTGGGTGGCAAATGGAGAACCCTGGCTGAACCCGTGGAGAACCCAGAAGGACCCAGGCGGACCCACGTCATCCAGCCCAAAAAAAGGCAAAAACTCAACTTAAAAACATAAAATAAAACCCTAAAAAGTGCCTAAATTGCCTTATATTGACTTGGCCAACCAAATGAGGCTCATTTTGCAAACTCAAAAGAGCAAAAAACACCATTTTTTTGCCTCCAAGCTGAAATAGTTGATTTTTGCAGGGTTTCTCTTTTTTTTGAAGGTGAGATCGTGAGAGCTATGAAGGAGTTCAACTGATAGAAACAAGAGAGGAATAGGTGCACTGAAAAGATCAAGCAATCAAAGGTGAGTGAATCTATCCTCTCTTTATTTAGTTTTCAATAATTTTTTTGAAGATTTTTCAAGTTTTTTTCAAAAAAATTCAAGTTATTTTTTTGTTTTTCTAGTAAGGTTTGAAATTTTTTAAGAACATTTTATGCAAAATAAGGGGTTATAATGCCCATTTTTTTCTAAAAACAATTACTTGTTTTTATTTATTTTAGGTTCATAACTTCATACAGAATGGCCGATAGTTTTGCTTCAGTTGGCATAGGTGTAGAGAGTCAATTTAAATATGATCTAGGCTCACTTCTTTGGCGACATACGACAATGATTCAACAACTTCTTGGTGGTGGGGGTTATGTTTGGCGTTCCAGCCAATGTGTAACTACATATAGGAGTTCGTACTTTCGAGTGACAGCCAATGTGTAACTACATATAGGAGCTTGTACTTTCGAGTGACAGCCCATTTATGTGCTATTGGTAATCAAGGAATAAAAGTTTTCCTTGGGCCAAATAAAAAAGGGTTGACAAAGGATCAAATAATGGGTTATATTAAAGAACAAGAGGATGCTGACAAGGCATTCAAAACACCAAAGGCTATAGACCATCCTCTTATGAAGAAAGGTAAAAATAAAAGTAAAAGCTCGCAAAGACTTAGTGGCTTATTAGAACCGGCTGGCCCACATCCTTCCATTGAAATGGCACAATCTTTTGAAGGAGAAAATATTTCGGTGAAATGAAAAAGAGGCCCATTGGATTGGATAGAGCCTTCAAAAATGAAGCAAGGGAGTTGGTAGATGAGAGCATTGCACGTTGCATTTATGGCAATGGGCTTCCTTTCATCATTGTTAGATCACCTTATTGGCGGGAAATGGTGAAAGCCATTTCTAAGACAACTCTTGATTATGTTAGTCCTAGGTATGAAAAGGTGCGAACCACCTTATTGGTGAAGGAGAAATCTTCAGTAGAGGTAGCATTGAGAGTAATCAAGGATACATGAGTTGAAATAGGTGTGTCCATCATTTCTGATGGATGGAAGGAATGCAAAAATAGACCATTGATCAATGTTATAGCAGTGTCTCCTAAAGGGGCGATGTTTTTGAAGGCAGTTGATTGTGAAGGGCAAATAAAAGATGCAAGTTTTATTGCCAATATCCTCATAGAATCCATTGAAATGGTGGGGCCTGAAAATGTTGTCCAAGTCATAATGGATAATGCTAAAAATTGTAGGGCAGCTGGGGCTATAGTGGAGGCTAGAAATGGTCACATTTTTTGGACACCATGTGCAGTCCACTCACTCAATTTGATAATGCAAAAGATTGGTACACAAATTGAGTGGGTCAAGCAAATCTACACAGAGGGTGAGGAGATCCAAATGTTTTTGACTAATCAACATATGTCACAAGCCATCTTCAGGACCTCCTCCAAGTTGGAGTTGTTGAAGGTAATTTAAATTTGAATTTTTAATATAATTTTTTATTGTTTTATTTTAATTTTTCATTGCTGATTTGTGACATGCATTTTCTTACCATGTTAGGTTGCTGAAACTCGATTTGCATCTCACACAATCGTCTTAAGACGACTTTTGGAGGTGCGAGAGGCCTTGGGTTCTATGGTCATCAACAACTTGTGGAGTGTATGAAAGCAATCAAGCACATAAAGAGCCCAACAAGTGAAAGCAATGATCTTAGATGATGAATGGTGGGCTCGTGTGGAATATGTTATAAATTTCACCGAGCCTATTATGAGCATGATTAGGTATGTTGATACTGATCACCCATGTTTGGGTGAAATTTATGATGGCATGGATTCCATGGTGGAGAAAATAAGAGCAGTAATAAATGCCAAGGAACATGACCCAACGGAAACATTTTTCTAAACTGTGCAAACTATTATTGTTGACCATTGGAACAAGATGACCACCCCTTTACACCTCTTAGCATTTGCTTTGTCACCAAAGTATTATAGCAAAGAGATACTTTCATTGCCGAGGAGGGTGGCACCATATAGGGATGCAGAGGTTGCTGCTGGCTATAAGGCTGCATTTAGAAAGATATTTGCAGATGAAGAAATCCAAAGCATTGTCATGAACGAGTTTAGCCAATTCATATTTGCAAAATATCATGATGTTTCCGCTCATCTAGACAAATATAGGAAAAATGCTGATTATTGGTGGTATCTACATGGTCAAGGCTCCATTTACTTGCAGCCTCTTGCAATTAAAATACTCTCCCAAGTATGTATCTTTTTATTTATTTATTTTTTCGTTTTTCATTCAATGCTATTATGCTAGATATTATGATTATTATCGGCAAGTAAAATTAAATACTAATTACTAAATGTTGTATGCATACTCAATAGGTTGCAAGTTCCTCTTCAGCTGAGCGGAATTGGAGTACATACTCTATCCACCCAATCAAGCGCAATCGTTTGGGTGCAAAAAAAGCAGAGGATTTGGTCTATGTACACTCCAACCTTCGTCTCTTATCACATAAGAAACCTGAATACAATGAGGGTGTGTCAAAGAATTGGGATCTCGCCCTTGAGTGTTTTGATTTAGATGCTACAGTTGCACAACTTGCCTTGGCTTCAATTGATGACAATGAGGCAACTGATGCACCTAGTGGGAGTGGCAATCCAATTGATAGTGGTTCAAATGAAATTGAACCAATTGAGGACCACGACCTTGATGCTTTTGATGAAGACGAATTTGAAGAATAGTAGAATACTGAATTAAATATTGTCTTGATTGTAATTTGAATTTTCAATGTGTAATGACATTTTAAGACTTGAGTATTTACTGTTTACTTTTTTGCAAATTATGAATATGATTATATGAGGTATTACCATATGGCGTATTTCATTCTTTCAATATTCTATGGCATTATGGCATTATGATTATATGATTATAATTTTGAGCATGCTTATTAGTCTATGGCATTATGTTTATAATTTAATAATTTATAAATTATATATATATATATATACTCCCGTACCTATACCCGTACCCTAGGGGAAAAAAATTGCCGTACCGGTGTACCTGAACCCAAACCCGCATCTAAATCTTTACCCAAACCGGCAACTTAGACCTTGGACCATCCAGCCACCAAGAAAATATCCTGCAAGGGTTAAAGATGAGGGAAAGAAGAAATAATGGGGGGATGTAAAGTACCCTTCTAGAATGTAGGAAGTTTTTGCGATTGCTTCAGTTTGATAGATGTGCCATTTTATCAAACATGGCTCTTGACATTGCATGTATTATGATAAGGCTTAAAATTAAGGAACTCATACAAAACTGATATTCAACTTTGCACATGCTATTCTTTCACATATGACTGATATACAAATGATATTTTCAGATATACTCAATAGACTCATGCATGCATCAGATAAGACATTAATAATGAGCAAATTACAATTGTTTGTGCTCAGAAATACACTACAACAGGGGCAGATTTATACTCACTAACAGTCTGATCAACAATGGATATTTAACAAGATTAAGACAAGTATGACTCGGACATTAGATGATAATACACAGCAGCAAATCTGAACTTGTTTCAAACATTAATAAGCATAACAACTTAGTGACAATACCCATTTAAGACTCTATTCGTGAATCTGAAACAACAGCAGTAGTCTGGGGTGATCGCAGCCACATTTTAATGCTTGGAAATGCTCAACAGACCTGTGTATAGCAAACATCAATGAGAAGATTAAAAGAGACTCAGAAATAAACACATGCAAACAATATCGAGCCTGGGATGATGGTATACAGCTGCGCCCGGATCAGAAACCACTGTTTGGAGTGTATGCAGATGGAAAAGAAAGCACTGGAGTTATAGTAGCTGTACAATGTCACGCGAAACCTCCTGATATGGAAGTGTCAAGAGGCGCCCAACACTAACAACAACAGCTTCCAGAAAACCCACGACCTGGGTATGAATAATAACCTTTAAACAGCTCCTTGAATATGCAGGTATTTGATGCCCAAGAGAACTGCAAACCTCCTTGAATATGGATGCCCAAACCCTAATCTCAAACCACAGAAATATATATATCGTTTAACTCCCAATTTTTGAAGAGCACATAGGAAATACTGAGAGGGGGGTAGGACGGGGTGAATCAGTATTTCAAAAACTTTAAAACTGAAAACCTCATGAAACAGAAAACAAACCATTCAGAATATTCATGAACAAGATAAACACCATGAACACCGAGATTACATGGAAAACCTTTTCGGGTAAAAATGCATGGCAAAATATTGTTTTTATTATCTTCAAAAGGCACCAACCCAGTTACCCAAGTGAGCACTAACCCACTGAGAGCACCAACTCTCCCGAAGCACCAACTCCGGAACAACTGAAGCACCAACTCTCCCGAAGCACCAACTTCAGACTTACAAAATTCTTGATTCAAAACACTGTTCAAGCACTGAAAACCTTTTGCTCATACACCCAACTTCATATTCTGATATTCCCTTTCTGATCAACACAAAACTATAAAAAGTTAAAACTTCAAAGCAGTGAGCAAGTTACTCAAGAAACTGTAGCAGATGATATTATTTAGCAATGAAGAAGAATCACTGTTTTGAATACACAGTTCTCACAATGAAATTGACATACCGGCACCTCTGAAACACTTTTCAAAACTGTTAAAAGCAGTGTATGCTACAATGATCCACGAACACACCAAACTTCACCTTTTCTCAGCACATATATACTCTGATTTTTATTTAGCTGCACAGTAGCCATTAACACTGAAATTATTTAACTCACCACCATGAAATAAGCAACTGCAGCGTATATATTTAGTCATGTCCTCTTCCCCCGATGGAAGACATCCTACAGCCCATGTCATGGGCTGAAGAGTAATTTCAGTCCATTAAAAAAATGCCTTCGAAAATCCTCTTTTAACCATTATAACCTTCAGCACACACTTTCAAAAAAATCTCATCACCAATAAAAAACGATGACACCCTCCTTTTGTGTATCACCTCTCCCACACGTAGAAACAGAATAAAAACGGCCCAGTCAGCAATTAACACCATAAGTGTATAAGAAATAAAGACCCATCCATTATTAACATTGATGTCCTTACCATAGAAAATACATGCATCCAAAGTAAATCTTTTTACGGCTCCAAAAGCTCTCTCAATAAAAATCAGTCAAGGTTAAAAGATGCGAATATTTGAAACTGGGCATACCCGCCACATCATAAATTGATACCTTCATACGATGGTAGTCATGGTTTTTAAATGCAATCGATATCCTTCAGAAAAACAACCTGATAATGTACAGTGCAGATTAATATTCAAAAACTTACACCTACAAGCCCGTATCTCTTCTAAACGCTAGTCTTCAAAGCACTGCATTTTTTAATCCATAACGGTTTCACACGTCCATCACTTCACGAACAAAATGACACTAAATTACAGCACGCTTCAGGTAAATGCAGTTATTATGTATAAGACTATGGTCGACATACAGCAGGGACGTTACCACTAGTCAGCACACATTAAGCAACCCGATACCTTTAAGCCATTGAGGTGTATACAGACCTGCCGATAAAGATATGTCATGGCAATTAAAAAATGGGCCAGAAAAAGATCACAGCATTTGAATTTAGCCGCCCCATGTAGAAATGCATGTTGTGACGCCTCATTTAGAAATAGTCAAAACCTTTACAAAGCCGTCTCTACTAAAAGGAATCACCAGAAATTGCAAGGCATGTAAGCAGAAAATAATAGATAAGCCGTCTCCACAATGAAATCATATAGCTGCCTCCATAATGAATTCATTAAACACAAACCGTTACCACAAATAATAATGTGTGAACCATAATAATAAGAATAGTTAAAGCTACCATCACACAAATAAAAGTCGTCAAGCTTTATTACACAAAAGAAACAACGCTCAACAAATTCCGAAATAGGAAATAATCGACCTCATACAAATCTGACTTGGCAAGAGACTTTTCAAACACCTGACTTGGCACCTCTTATGTGGCACAAAGCTGACATAAACCAAGTAGGCAAACAGCTGAAGTAGGCAAGCACATAGCTGAAACAAGCAAGCAACCTGCTCAAGAAAACAACAAACTAGCTCAAGCAAACAACCAAGAAGCTCAATCACACAGGGAAATAGCTCAAGCTCACAAGCAACCAACTCAAGTACCCAAGCAAGCAACTCAAACACGCAACCAAGTAGCTCAAGAACACAAGCAAGCAGCTCAACCACTTTGACATCAATGACAAAATACTCAACAATCTCCCCTTTGTCATTGATGGCAACACCTTTTGAAACCGAAACCAATACTGTACTTGGCAACACCTCTTGAAACCAAAAATATTTTGAAATCAAATCTGAAACCAAACTGCTCCCCTTGGCTCAATACTCCCCCTTTGACATCAATGACAAAATGACATGGCATAAAGAACGAATTTGTTGACCTCATGTCATGAAAATCATCATAAAATGAAGATTTGAGGAATAATCAGCAGCTTTACAAGCTAAGAGGTACTCAAATAACTCATTCCAATACTCTTCTAGAAAATGAAAAACACAAAAAGAATAACCTGCATAACCAAACCGGAGCTAATAAGATATAACAATGAAAGCTCCCCCTGAGTCCAAACACCTTCTCAAGGATAGAGTGAAGTCACTCCTAACTTCTCTTTTTCTACCTCTTTCTTATTCCTCCAAACCTTCTTATCAACCTCTTTTGCTTTGTCAACCTTTTTGTTTTGCTTAGAAAAATCTGCTACACCACTTCCATAAAATCTTGCAATATGACCAACGTTATTGCATTTGTAACACATAACATTGTATTCATCCAAGGAGCAAAATAATTCCTATTCACATATCTAAAATCATTTCTAATTCTTGCATAAACTCTACAATTTGCAGCCTTGTGACCAAAACGATTGCATGAAAAACAATATGCATAAAAGAAATAATTGTTAAACCTGGTCATTTGATCTTGTCTTGGAATAGGAGGTATTCTAAAAGTGTTATTTCTGATCTTTGAATGCAAATCTTTTGAGCAATTAGCGTTACCTATCTACTGTTCTTCATTTGTAGGCATGGAACATTGACCTTTTTCACAACGAACTCCACCTTTGTCACTGGGAGATCTCTGTGCATTAATGATCTCGTCCAATGATATAGAGTATTTCTGATTTATTTTCTCATTGCTCAGCTGTGATGATTTGCCTATATTTCTAAGTGAAACAACTTCAGATTCAAGTCTCTCTACATTCTCTTATTTTACCTTAAGCTAATTTCTAATTTCTTCTTCTATTCTCTTTGCCTCTTCAACTTGAACCTTCAAATCAACTATTAATTTTTATGCTTCCCCAAGGGCTTGAGATGTCTTCGTTTTTGCATCAACCTCTTCTTGTAGCAGCAACTTCAAATTCTGATTTTTCTTTCCAAATCTCTTAATTTCACTAAGAGCACTTATTAGTTCTTCAAGATCAACTTCAGCTTCTTCATCATATTGCTCATCATCAATTTCTTCATCTTCATTCTCAGGTAAGTTTACTTCTTCAGCCATAAATAAAATTTCTTTTACTGAAGACGCTACTAACTTCTGATGAGCTATTGTGATTATCCGAAAAAAAACTTTTAGCAGATTTCTTATACTTATTCTTCTTACCTTGATACTCCTCCTTTCAATGTTTTAATTTCTTTTCACAATCGCTTTTCTTATTCTTCTCATATGGACATTTGGATGCAAAGTGTTCTATCTTACCACAATTGAAGCATTTGAAAGGCAATTTGCCTTTGTATCTACCGGAAACCTTCTTCAACTTTTGCATGAAATGTGCCTCTCTAGAAATTGAATCTTCATCAGAACTATCATTGGTAGAAGATTCCTTGTCTTTTCCCTTCTTCGAAACCTTAAAGGCTGCCTTCTTTTTGACTCATCTCGTAGGCTGTAAGAATACCATGAAGCTCATCAATGGTCAACTTGTCAAGCTCCTTCATCTTTTCAATCGCTGAAACCTTTGCATCAAAATGCAAAGGAAGAGACCTTAAGATTTTTTGAACCACAATGGTCTCTTCAATCTTCTCTCCTAGACCCTTGATAGTGTTCACAACTTCATCTACTAGCAGAAAATAAGCAGCAATGTTTTTGTCTTCTTGCATCCTGAGACTCTCAAAATGACTTCTGTGAGTCTAAAGCTTTGCCTTCTTAACCTTATCATCACCTTCATACGTTTTTTGCAGTTTCTCCCAAATCTCATGTGTTGTATCACAATGCATAACTTTTACAAATTCAGTTTCAGGCAAACCACATAAGATTACATTGCAATGTCCCCGTTTTTAGCACTTCACTTTTCAGTGATTGATAGCCTATTCCCAGTGTGCTATCGGCTAGTTAGTGGCAGAATTAGGGTTTCCGGTTGCTTGATGGGTTCTCTTGAAGATTCAGGGTTTTGCTTGTTGGAGTTTGTGTGTTTGGATTCTGGATTCCTTCTGGGTTTTCAGAGAGCTTCGCAGAGGTATGACTTGCAACTGCGTCGGGCAACCTTTTCGAACTTACTATTTTTAGTAAGTTATGATGGCTACATCTCAGAGTTTGGGATTTTGGATTGCGGATTCTTTCTTGGTTTTCAGAAAGCTTTGCAATGGTGTCGCATGCATTGCATTCTGAGCAACTTCTTGAATTTACTATTTTTAGTAAATTCTATTTTTAGCAGTGGTCTGTCAGCATCAGCTCAGCAGGCTTTCCTCTTCTGGCAGTTCAGTTGGTAATATCGTTTTGGTCTTTTGATGCATTTTCTGGAGAGATAAGTATTTTAATTAAAATAATGTTATATTATAATAGTATAACCCCTTGGCCTAGCTTCATGACTTTAAGTTGTTCTGAAAGGGGGACCTCATGGGTGGACGCATCATTAGGGAAAGTTTTAATATTTCTAAAGTCAAATATAGCTCTTGGAGGTGGGACGCCAACTTTTGGAGAAAAGATAATTTTAAATTAAAGAAAAATTGCCTTCATGAAAAAGGACGCCATTTTGAAGGAAGAATGGGTCAAGTCAAAAACCCTAAAAACATCTTGAAGTTAGGGCGCACCTTCTGGAAGCTTTTGGAGGGTCTTCTCAAAATTATAAAAAGGGAGCCTTGGGTCTTCATTTATCATCTGATATCTTGAGTATTGTTATGCTGCCGAAATGGTTGCTAGATTGCTTCGAGGAATGAATGCCTCCTAGCCTTGGCTCGACTTCGTGCTTGAGAGATAGCACCTAGTGGAGAATTTAGTCTACTTGTGAGAGATTTTGTAATGAGGTTTGCATTGTAGTTTTGTTTTGTCTTTTGAAGTTCATTTAGTTGCATAATCTATCATTTTTGGAGTTGCTGACTGTTGTATCAGATTTGTTGTTTTACTCATAAGTCAAAAAATACAAAAAGAATCATTTTGGGTATTGTTTAAATCTCTTTATCTATGAGGGGCGACCCTCTCCACTAGTTTTCAGATTTTTTAATGGAGTCTTTGATTTTAGCAAGCAAAATCGCCCAACCTATAGGGCCGTACATTTATGTTTTGCCTTGAAATTCGTGCATAAAAGATTTAAAGTCTTTGGGTCTGTTTTCTTGATTCAATATAGGGCGTCATCATCTGAGAGTCACTTTGCATTTTGTCTCATGAGAATTGAGTGAGTTTTTGGAGAGTTATGAGTATTTTGGTTAAGTTTTGTGTTGCTGGTTATTAGTTTCAGTCCATGGTTTAGTCATATCAGTTTGCATTTAGGCTGTCATTTGAGTTGAGTTGGTGTTAGGGAGTCATGATAAGCATTTTGGAAGACACATTTACTACTGTAACAATTTGAAGAGCTCTAATCCTTGATCTTGCAGGCATTCTACATCTCATTGTAAGCTGAACAATAGTATTGTCAGCATCTTTCTTATTCTTGCTATTCATACTTTGTAATGCCCACTGAATAAGTGGAAGAGGCTGGCTTGCCGCCTATTTACTTTGAGTTGCATTGAAGTTTTAATATCTCCGCCATATGGTCGCCTCATTTCCATTCTGGATTGGGTAGCACATACTTGGTGTTGAGTTTCTTTCAACATTGTAATTGGTAGGGAACCTCTGACCATATGCATGCCGTCATCTGGCGCATTCTTGGTTAGGGTTATTTCAGTTTGTGCATTGCATTGTGATCCTCTGACCACATGCTAACACCTTGCCCATCTCGGGATCCTGGTGTACATCCTTGGTTAGAGTTGAATTCTGCATTGTTTAGTTATTTGCTAACCCTAACGGGTGCATGTTGTTTGTAATCGCATTTCAAAAATAAAAAAATTGGTTCGGGATATTTCATACATTCATAGCTTTTGCATTATTCTCAAAAGCCTTCTTTCCATCAGCATCAGACGAAGGAGTTGCTGGAATATTATACCCTTTTACAACACTTTGCCATATATCGAAACCAAGTGACATCAAATAAGTGCGCATCCGAATGCTCTAGAAAGTATAGTTAAAGCCATCAAATAAGGGAGCTCTGTTCGTAGCCAAACCTTCAGGAGAACCCATGTGTGCAATCAAGACCAACCTCCAAGCGATTAAGCTTTCAAACCGAGGAACTCCCCTCTAATACAAATTGAAGAGCACACAAGAAATATTGAGAGGGAGGGAGGGCAGAAAGGGGCAATGCGGGTGAATCAATATTTCAAAAACTTTAAAACTGAAAACCTCATGAAACAGAAATCAAAACATTAAGAACATTCATGAACAAGATAAATACCATGAACACCGAGATTATGTGGAAAACCCTTTCAGGTAAAAAACCACGGCAAAATATTGCTTTTATTATCTTCAAAGGGCACCAACCTAGTTACACAAGTGAGCACCAACCCACTGAGAGCACCAACTCTCCTGAAGCACCAATTCCAGAACAACTGAAGCACCAACTTCAAACTTGCAAAATCCTTGATTGAAAACACTGTTCAAGCACTGAAAACCTTTTGCTCATACATCCAACTTCATATTCTAATATTCCCTTTCTGATCAACACAAAACTATAAAAACTTCAAAGTAGTGAGCAAGTTGCTCAAGAAACTGCAGCAGATGATATGATTTAGCAATGAAGAAGAATCACTGTTTTGAATGCACAGTTCTCACAATGAAATTGACATACCAGCACCTCTGAAACACTTTTCAAAATTGTTAAAAGCAGTGTATGCTACAATGACCCACGAACACACCAAACTTCACCTTTTCTCAACACATATATACTCTGATTTTTATTTAGCTGCATAGCAGCCATTAACACTGAAATTATTTAACTCACCACCACTAAATAAGAAACTGCAGCATATATATTCAGTCAAGTCCTCTTCACCCGATGGAAGACTCATCCTGCAGCCCACATCTGAAGAGTAATTTCAGTCCATTAGAAAATGCCATTCACACATACTTAGAAAAAATGCCTTCGAAAATCCTCTTTTAACCATTGTAACCTTCAGCACACACTTTCAAAAAAAATCTCATCACCAATAAAAAACAATGACACTCTCCTTTTGTGTATCACCTCTCCCACACATAGAGACAAAATAAAAATGGACCAGTCAGCAATTAACACCATAAGCGTAGAAGAAATAAAGACCCATCCACAATGAAATCATATAGCCGCCTCCATAATGAATTCATTAAACACAAATCGTTAACACAAATAATAATGTGCGAACCATAATAATAAGAACAGCTGAAGCCGCCATCACACAAATAAAAGCCGTCGAGCTTTATTACACAGTAGAAACAATGCTCAACAAATTCTGAAATAGGAAATAATCGACCTCATACAAATCTGACTTGGCAAGAGACTTTTCAAACACTTGACTTGGCACCTCTGATGTGGCACAATGCTGACAACAGCTGAAGTAGGCAAGCACATAGCTGAAACAAGCATGTAACCTGCTCAAGCAAACAGCCAACTAGCTTAAGCAAACAACCAAGAAGCTCAATCACACAGACAAATAGCTCAAACACATAGGCAACCAACTCAAGCACGCAACCAAGTAGCTCAAGCAGCTCAAGAACACAAGCAGGCAGTTGAACCACCTTGACATCAATGACAAAATACTCAATAATTTTGTCTCCATAGGAGACTCACAAAATTGTAATGAAGTCCAATTTGGAAAACCTGTGTGATTTCCCCTCTGAACCGGCTAGGGTGGAATCGTTTCACCATTGAAACCCTAAAGATGTCAAGCTCAAAAGCTCACAGTAGAAGAAAATAAACTCCAATAATGAATAATGCCTTCTTCAACACGTTTTTTATAACCTCCCAAGAAAATAACCACCCAAGAAGATTTAAATAATTTAAAATTGCACTTTAGGTGGGAAAAATATAATAAAGTCCCTCTTTGGACTTTATAAAGATAATTAATTAACATTATTAAACATTTTCTTTTTTTAATATAACATTAATTAATTAATAAATAATTCCCAAACTTCAATTATTAGCTTATGAGAATTGAATAAGCTAATAATATATTCGACTGCCACTCAGAAGGGGACATTACAGGGGATGATTATCCCAAAAATCATCCCAAAATAAAGCTTTGTTATCTCTATTGATGATCCAGAGAAGGCCTTGCTTGATCATCAAGGCACCCTTTTTAAAAGAATTACAAACCATTGATCCTTTACCATTCAATTGCATCCGTTGAACATCCTTATTTGCCACTCTACCTAAATATTTTAAGTTGAGAATTTTAGCCCAAGGCTATTTAGGGTGCTTACAACATCTCCAATATAATTTGGCAGCTAAAGCTTGACAATTGAGCTCAAAAAGGCAAAGACCAAGTCCTCTTGCTCGCTTGGATCTACATACTAGGTCCTACCTCACCAAACTCCACTTCTAAGTGTCTAGATTTATTGCCCATAGAAATTTTCTAGACAAAGTATCAAAGTCCTTGAGGAAACTCTTGGGAGCAGCTAACATAAAAAGTCTATATATAGGCAATGACTGCAAAACAAATTTTAGAAGAACCACCCTGCTAGCAAATGTTAACCATCATAGCATCCAATGGCTCACCCTCATATGGAATTTATCTAAAATCATTTTCTAATGTTCTCTTCGAAGAGTACTTGCAGAGAGGGGGATACCTAGATAATTCATTGGCAGACTTCCAATCTGAAAGTTAGAATGCCTGCAATTCTGTGTTGAATAAGCTTAGGAGTATTGAAGAAAAAATATTGGATTCTTCCTCATTGATTTTTTGGCTTGAAGTTGCGAAATAAATATCCAGAGCTCTCCTAAAGCAGACTGCCTCATTTATTTTACCCATCCCCATTAAGGTGTATCATCAACAAATTGAAAATGAGTTTGCGCATTAATATTCTAAGCCTAGGACCAACCTTGAATAAGCCCCCCAATCTATGAAGATTCAACAATCTACTTAGACCCTTTGTAATAACACTTCATGCCCTTATTTTTGATGCTGATTTTTTTGTTTTGTGTGTTTGATGTTTTATGAGGGTTTTTCTGCTTTTTTTGTGTTTTTGAAATGCTTATAAAGAAATAGAAATGCATAACATAAAGAAATATAAACTATGACAATAGTTTCTCCAATATACGTTTTATTTGATCAATATTCAATAGAACAAGTTATTACAAGCATACCCGAATTAATTAGCAGACATGTAGCTGCTGTTCACCCCTTTCAGCCAAAAAACAACTCATGAAATGGCTCGATTTTCCCTCTATAAGCTGCCTTTTTGATAATTGAGGGTATGGCTGGCTTCCTTGGGTCTGGGCACCCCCTTCTATAATTTTTATTGATTTTTTTGAAGCTCCTATAATAAAATTGCCCCTCTCTTGAAAAGGCCAACCCTGCTGCAAAGAAGGCTGATAATACACAGGCCATACCTCCCTTATTCTGATTTATTTCTGCAGATGATAAATCAACAATCACACCCTTTTAATCTTGCAATCTCTGACAATAAAAACAAACCCTTTTTGCCTCTCCAATCTGCTCAATAGAACATCTAAATGATGCCCTCCAAAATACCAAATTCAACAGGTATTTCACTGCTTCAAATGACTGCAAACAATGAAGAAACGTTCTCCAATGGCACGAGGATTGAAAACCCTTGGCTTCCACTCTCAGACAAAATTTTATCAACAACAATCTCAATTGAATGAATATCAAATAACCTCAAAGTGAAATATATATCCTCTCATGAGAAGTTCGAACTTCTCCAAAAAGGCAATTAATAACATTAAAATGTTATTTATTTTCATCCTTTTAATATTTCACTCGAAACTTAGGAGTTGGCGTCCAATAATTAATTCATTAATTTGGCCCCCTTTTAATGACATTTTGACCCTCAAGTTATAACTTTAAGTTATAACATTAAAATACCCCCTTTTAATTAATTAATGTTATTTAAGCCAAATAACATTAATAACTCCTTAAATTCATCAACTCTTAATATGCCATTTGAATTGGGGACTCATTTGATGATTCTTTATCGATCACATGCCTTACTAAAAATAGTAAGGGTTCCACTTTGTCCATGTCCGACTTACTATAAATGGTAAGTTGAGTAAATTGAGTCTTGGAAGCCTCAAACGAAAGCCAGAGCTAATCATCACTGAACGCTAGAGGTGATACAATCCTCAGAAGACCCTCTCAACACCTTCATTAGCCTATGGGGGTCACAATGATAGGCTAATCTATTGAATACAAATGTCTCACTTTGGAGGGGACATTACACCCTCTGCCATCAAAATAAAAAGATAAGGAGACAAAGGGTCACCTTGTTTGAGACCTCTAGATGTAGAAAATAGAGCTGAAGGAATACCATTGATGAGGACCGAAAAGGAAGTTGAGGTCACATAACTCATTACCCATTCTATCCAATTTGACCAAAATGCAAAAGTAGATAAAATATTATGAAGGAATGACCATTTGACTCTATCATATGCCTTGGATATATCTAGCTTTATAAACATGGACTTCTCCTCAGAATAATCCATAAAATGAATGGATTCTATAGCAATCACAACGCCATCTAAGATCTGACGTCCTTTCACAAAACCTCCTTGTTCAATATAAATTAGAGGAGCCAACCCTATAAATTAGAGGAGCCAACCCTTTTTTTAATATTTATGCAATAATAGTAGTAATTATTTTGTAAGTAACATTACAAAGAGAAATAGGGAAAAATAAGTTCAAAGAAGAAGCACCCTCTGTTTTAGGAATGAGGGCCAAAAAAATCGAGTTGATGGATTTGAGAATTTTCTTATTTTGTTGTGATTCTTTAACCACTTCCAACAAATCAAATTTCAAAATTTTCCAAAAGGCCTAAAAGAACTCTATAGGGAACCCATTAGGTCTAGAAGCCTTACCTTCCATTTGGAACATAGTTTTTTCAAGCTCATTGTAATGTCCCCATTTTCCATCCCACCTAATAAATAATAATTAATTTAATTATTTAATGTTACCTCGGAAAAAATGCAATTATAAGGTATTATTAAGTAATTATATTAATGAGGATTTAATAAAGTCACTTTAATGATAAAGTGATAAAGTGGTTTTGACGGGAAAACCTAAAGGGGATTATAAAAAGGGTTTGTAACTTTGTGGGCTCATTTTCTCATTAGGTGAAGATTATTATTATTTTATTGGAGATTGTGAGAGCTCAGCTTTCTAGAACAAGAGGATGGAAACCCTCGAGTTCAGGTTTGGGATTTGGACGAAAACCTAGACTTCTCAGGTTTTGAGGTTTGGACGAAAACCCAAAACCTCTTACAGACGGATTTAGGTGGGATTCGCGTTTGGGCATCAAAGATTGACTGTGGGAATTTAGTGGGTCTTCTTTGAAGGCAAGATTCTGAATTTTTGAGGTTTGGTTGATATCAGGGTTTGGAGAATTTCAAAATATTCAAGATTTGAAGAATATATTAGAGACTTGCAGATTTCTGATTAGGGTTTAATTGTGGCGGTGAGAAATAAGGAGTCTATTGGCGACTAATCTTATATCCTCGTTTGGGCGATCAAAGTCGGGAGCCCATTAATAAGGCTCGTGGTATTTATATTGGTTTATTGCAGACTTTAAGCTTGAAAGCTAGTCAAAGGGAATTGCCATGTCCATTTATCAAAGACTAATCGTGCCACATTGAAGACTATGTAGTTGATGTGGAAATTGAGCCAACTTTAATATTATGTTGTTTACTTTGGAGAGAAAGACAAACGATTGCCTACGGGGAGGGAAAAAATAAGGAATAAGGTAGCTGCCATTTCATTTAGACATTGACATTCTCCTTAAGGAAGTTGCAAGCATATCTTATGGTTGCCGTGCAAATTTGGGGGTCTATGGTGCAACCTAGCAGATAAGACAAACATTGTAGGAGCTGATAGTAAGACAAGGAGCCGCTATGATGTCCCCTTTTTCGGCGTGATCATGTTTGATGGTGGTTAGCCTATTACTCAGACTCTCGTAGGCTAACAGGTTGGTTAGAGGGTTAGTGGTACTTTCTGGAGAGTTTGATTGTTCCGGCTTTCAGAGCCCAGTGACTGGTTCACAGCAGGCGTTGACAGTGCAGGAGTCGACAGCTTCTGATGGCACAGGATTATATGGTGTTTTGAGTGAGTTATGGGTTTTTAAGTGATTTAAATATTAATTGATTTAATATTTAATTATAAAGTCAAATTGACTTTATATTTTTAAATCACTTAAATATTTTCTAAAAAGTGATTTAATATTTTAAATCACTTAAATGAATAAAGTGCGCCAAGTATTTAATTCATGAACTATTGAGATGAATTAAATATTATTTAAAAAGATTTTAAAACCTAAAAATGGCGTACTTTCTTGGAATGCGTGCCTTTGCATAAAAGGGCATTTCTGGCAATAGAAACTGATATCTTTTGACTATTTCTCTTTGCCTTGAGCATTTTGCCTGTGCATTCTCCTGTGATCAGGGTTTGAACAAACTGCCATTGAAGAACGATACCTCTTCAGTGTGAGCACTCTTGAGATTGTGGAATATCAGTCGAATCAGTGCAAGTTGAGCTTCAGCCAGAGGTTCTACAGATTCTACAGAGTTTGTTTTACTGAGTTTGTTTGTTGATTGAAATAACTGAGGGTTTCCTTCTGGTGGCGCATCCTTCCACAGCTTCAGAGATTTCCATCAGAGATTCATTTCCTTCTTGTTCATGGCCGTACGGCTGCTTTGGTTTGTGTGCCTTGAGAAAGGCGTGTGAATTGAAAAGGAGAAACGCCTTCTTTTTGAGAGGGCTTTAGCTTTTATCTTTGGCGGCTAGTGTATTCAGAGCTTTGTGACCAATTTCTGAGCTGGAGAAACATTGTCTGGAGTTGTGGCGTGCATTTATGCCTGTTTTCACCATTTCCAGCTGTAGACCTGGCCAATTTCTTATTTAAATAATCTGGAGCCTGATTGGTATGTTTATCGTTCTTAATCTATCTGTTGGTGTTTGATAATACATTTTGTACTTTCAATTTGAAGGAATAAGTTTAAATTTGTCTTTTGTGAGCAAAAATATGCTGCGCCCCTTCTCTTCTGTCTACTAAGATTTCTCTAAAAAACTCAAAAAAAACACTTTAAAGACTTAAGAAAAGAGGGTTATGAACTGAGAGCCAGCAGGGCTCATCACAGCCGCCAGTTTTGTAAGCAAATTGTGGTTATTCAAAGAAAGCCATATTCTTATTAAAACTTCTGCTTCTTCCTTAAAGGGAATCAGGTCATGCTTGGGTCTATGCTTCATATATCTATAGCCGCCACTGGTCAAATAAAAGTATGCTGCTGACCGAGCATCTTTGAGAGGCGATTAGGGTGGGTTTGATTTCATTTGCAGGAGGCCGCTTCATTTTAATTTCAAACTGTTGTCTACTCCAAGACCACAATAGACTGGTCAAAAGTATTCGCAGGGTTGCCAGTCTTGGAACACACTACAGAGGCTGCATGTAAACCTGGAGGTCATCTTGGGTTGTGATAGGAGCACAGAGTGTCAAGAGTATGAGACGTGTAGCTGTAGTTAACCTCTGAGAAGTCTTCATGCATTCTCAAGCTTCAATTAGCCTGAGTGCACCATTTCTCAGGTCTGAGATTCATTATATCTGCATTAGGTAATACTGCTATTTAATCTGTGAAATCAAGTCGCAAATCATTGTTATTGCTGCAATATTTTGGTCTGTTGTTAAGGATGAAACGAATATACTGCTGTAGCATCGTATCAAGTTCAGAATACAGGTAATCTGCCTTTGGTTAAGGCTCTGTTTAAGAATGTATGAGTCTGCAACTTATCACTGCAGATATTCTGTCATTTGCCAGTCAGAATTGATTATCATATCTGTTCATGCATTTTATATGTTCATAATTGAAGTGCCTAATCTGTCGTAGCTTAGAATCTTGAAACCGACTTACATCTGCAAGCAATCAGTACTTTAAGTCGCTATTATTCACTTGACCTCTGCACACCTCAGTCATCTGCATGCAATTCATTTGACAAAATGATATCATGTCAAATGAGAATTGAAAAATATCGTGCACTATGGGGGTGGGACACTACACTCATCCAAAGAGACGGTAGCCATAAGAGATTTATTCATATCTTCAGAGACCTAAGAAGGGATGCAGTCCAGAATGTGTCTTTCCTCCATAAAGGCTTGGTGACCCTGCTCTGTAAACAAAGAAGAGAAATGCCGAATAGCTTCTTTGGAAATATTTCGGAAAGAAAACAAAAGATCACCCTGCTCTGAGAAGAGAGAATAACATTCCCGCATCATCAAGCTTTAACAAAATTATGAAAAAAAGAGATATTCCTGTCACCCTCTTGGAGCCAATCTATCTTGGACTTATGTTTCCAAAAAGTTTCTTCCTGCAACTCCCATTCAGCCAATTTGTTGGAACAATCCAATTCCTCTTTTATAAGGTCCTCCAACATTCCCTTTTCTTTAATCCAGAAGGTTATTCTCTCAAGCTGCTTTTGAAGAGAACATTTTGTATGAAAAATATTCCCAAAATAGCATTTGTTCCACTTCTTGAGCTTGTGTTTAACAAACTGAAGCCTTTTAAAAAAAGGTATACATAGAAGTCCAAAAGGCAAGCTTCCCTTCAACTCACCAATATTCCAAGAGCTTGAAAAAGTCAAAATCCCTTAGCCACATGAGTTGAAACTTGAAAGGGGGATGCTTTGGAAGGGAGAAGACCGAAGAAGAGAACTTAATTGGCCAGTCATTAGACCCCTTCCAACCCAAAATTTCTGAAAATGAAGCCCAACAATTACCGATGCAATGAGTCGAGATTAGAAACCTATCCAATCTTTCAAAAATTGAATCACCAACTTTTTCCAATTTGGGTTGTTTTCCCTATTGAAGAGTAAATTATTGTAATACCAAAAGTTTGTTGCCGCCATCCTAACCTCATTGTGTTTCTCTTTATTCCAAGTGGAACCTTCAAGGGAAGGTTCTGTTTTTGGAACATTGCGAGGAATAAATGAATTGGGTGAGGACAATGGCTAGAACTCTTAGGAGTCTCACTAGTAGAGGAAAGCAGATGATGAATGCATGGACCAATAAAGGATTTGCATTCATCACCACTAACATTGTTTCTCTTGTCCTCTTTCTTTTGATTTTTAAATTTTTTATATCAAAATTGGTAATTAGGGCTTCCATTTCTCTCATAACCTCATTAGGCATATTACCATACACCCTCACATTATGTCTATGTATTCGAGCAAGGTGGTATTTTAACCTATTGATTCCTCGTCATAAGAAGCTAGCAAAATGCAATGGACCCTTGCCTTTGCATCTCTTGACATGCCATGCTTCCATGCAGGGTTTTTCCTGCTGCTGCTCTGCATTGAATTTGCCATTGCTGATTAGAACATAGAAAAATAATAATTAGGGTTTCAAAATTTTATGTTATGGAAACATTTATAAGATAAAATAAAATGAAACACAATGCAGTAGGGTTGGCATGGCTAGGAAATGAGGACAAAAAATAAAATTGGGCAGCACAATGCCCTAGGTTTTCAGCATTTGTCATTTCAAATTCAGAAAAAAAAGATACATACCTTTGTAAAATTCACTCCAAACTTGTTTGAATCTTCAAAAGATTTCAACTACGCCTTCCAAAGTAATTTAAAACCCTTTTCTTAGTTGCATTTTGTAAATTTGGAGGTCTTCTGGTATAAGAGGGAAAAAATGAATGAAAAAGCAAACATGGGAATGCTTATTTTATGTTTACATTGCAGTAGAGTCCAACCCTAAACATTGCGAGTTTGTAACCAAGATGCAACTGCATTTTTGTAGAAACTTGGGTAATTTTCGGCAAAATTGTGGATAGGACTCAGCTTGTGAGTCATGGTGATTCATTGTGTTTTCTTAGTTTACTAGCAATTTGTGCTGAGTCTTGGCGAGCCCATGCAAGTCTTCAAACTATGAGATGGACTAGTTTTACAGGTATAAAGTATTTACTATTGGTATATTCTTTGTGTGTCTATTAGGCTGATTGAAACTACAAGTAGAGGCCATCTGCGAACTATTCAAAATGTGAGGTTCTCTTTCATCAAAGTGCATCTATTGGCATTAGGCTGCAAATGAACATTTTGGATGGGTGCATTAACACGTCCAAACATGCTAGGACCTCTTTCACGGTAAAGGGTCTGCCTCCACTAGTTCCACTAGAAGATTGCAATCTTCCTTATTGCTGCCTCCAAATGTTTCTTGACCTCAAGCTATTAGAACCTTCACCATGGTCCCATCCAGACATTTTGAATTTGTAACTGTTAGTCCAAAATCAAACAATTCAAAATATCACATTATTCATTTTCAACTTCA